>QANX01001801.1:29417-67281 GCA_003254975.1 Ochetophila trinervis | reverse complement strand
ATATATATATATATATATACATGCATCAACATTTTTTATTTTATATATATGTATATATGTATTTGTTGATGAGGTAGATATAATTTTGTCTTTTATAGATGTTTCAAAAATATATATTAAATGGATGCGATCTGGTATTAAATTTTTTTTGGTAATGGCTATTAACCAAATCACTGAGTTACAATTTTATGAACTTGATCTATTTGATGAGTGAAGAAGCTTTTTTAATGTCAGGCACAGTAGCTAGCTTGTAGCCCACCCGTTCCAAGCAAAAATGAATCTTATGTTTTGGGCAAAGGCCTGGGTGATAAGCATAAAAAATTGATGTTTTATATCATATTTTATGTTAGTTTTTAATTAGTTTTAAGTTAATTATTATCTAAAAATGCTAATTTATTTTATTTTTTATTTTTAGAAAAATAAGAACAAATGGTAAAATCTAGTGTATATTTGGTGCAATCTTTACTGAATAAATCATATATGAAGCTATGCGTAGAAATTGCTGTGCAATTCCAGTTGTTAATGATTTCTGACTCATCAAAGTTCAATTCTGCAAAGTTTCACTACAATTAGAAATTGATTTTGAAAATGAACATTTTTAGAAGTTGCGATAGACTTACACTTCTATGGAAAAATTGATATTTGAGTGCTTTCTAGTGTCCATTTTGTGCATGCCTAGAAAGCTAAGGCATAGACCTATTATTTATTTTAACTAAAATCAGTAAATTTGAAGTTCATTTAGTTATCTAAATTGTATTTAGAATCGTCCTTATGGAGATAAAAGATATTAAAGAAAGTGTCTTTGCCAACTAAAATGCCACCTATGTATGGATTATTGGGATTGCTGCATCATCACTCTCTAACCAAGTAGATTATTATTACAATATCACATGCCACTTGGAAATCCAATAATATTAATTGAAAAAGGAATTAGATTTGAAAGGATATTGAAATACTAAGGAGATATAGATTACTTTCTATATTACTAATTACTCTTACAACCCTATATGGTAGGCCATTAGAGTGGTATTATGGGAGATTGTGATTTTTATTAATATTTTGTTTCCTATTATCTTGAAGAATTAAAAGTAAGATAGGTTTAGAGCTCTAGGATTTTTCCTTTACAAGCCTTATTTTCTTATAAATACCCTACATTTTAGAGCCTTTGGGAGATCTCTTTTCCATTCCACGCTACACATTATTCTACATCATTCAATACAAAATCTCAAGGTTTAGAGAGAGGGAAGAATTCAGCCACATCAAAAAGGAAGATGGGAGAATTCTGCCAAGCTTTTAGAGAGATTCAAGCTTGCTTTGGAAACATATTTTGAAAAAGTAATTGAAGGAGGAACAAAAAGGAGTTTTGGTCAGCCACAAGATCTAGATTTGCTTTCTCTTTTCTTTTTCTTTTTATGATTCATGGCATGTTTTGTTTTGGTTTACGAGGATTATGATGTAGCCTTATTATGAATATTTAATTTTTAATGGATGATTGGTTTTAATTCATATTGATAGTTAATATTTCATTGTTGATCTTAATGCTTTCATGAAAAATGTGAATGACTTAATATTATATTCACTTAGGGATAAGAGATATAATATTGTTTGAAATGAAATACATAGTAGATAGGGATATCATCATGTCTAGTGACACCTTAACAAGAACTTATTGGATTTACATGTCTTAGGACTTGAATTTGGTAGTAAAAGATTGGAGACGATTAAACTATCTTGTGCTTGCTAGATCAAGATGCATTAATTGATCAACTCTTGGTCACTTTAGGTTAAGATAGGTTAACTAATTAATTTTTTATGCATTAAACTAAATAAGATTAATAGTGGTGAAGTTATAATCCTTGTTCAATCAGTAATTTGAAACCTTTGATAAATTGACTTTTCTTTATTTTGCTTTCTTAATTGCTTTGTATTTAGTTTTTGTTTTTCTTCACAAAACCAACCAATCAAACAATCAATTCTCTTTTACTTATCTAGATTTAATTAGAGCATTAGAATTTATTTTCAATACTAGAGGCATTATTCATCGTGTGATCGATATTTAGTTTTCTCTTGTAAAACCACTTTATTACTTGTTGATTCGTGCACTTACGAGTAATCTAATTTTCACTACAATTTTTTTCCACCGTTGTTGGAGAATAATTATTTTTTATTTTATTGTTAATTAAATTTCTACAACAATTGGAAAGCTATCTTGGATCCAAAGCCATTCAATTAGGTTTTAAATTGTTTTCGGCTTTGTAAATATTAAATTTTGCTGTTTTATTTGTTTTCAGTTTTTAGGATTTTCATACCGCATTTTTATGTTCTTTTTTAATTGTTAGTTGATTAAATGTTTTGGTAAAAAAAAATAAAATTTTGAAAATAATTAAAAAAAATTATTGCACATTTGTTCTATTTTTTAGCTTTATTTTTTTGCTGTTTTTAGATTTATTTTGCTTTAGGTTTGTGTTTACATTAAGTTTTAATTAGTTTGCATTTAGTTTAAGATTTCGAACTTTCTTAGTTTGTTTAAATTGATTTTTAGCTTTAATATTAGTTGCTGGATTTTTATCTTATTAGTTTAAATTTCTACTTTGCATTTGTCTTGCTTGCTTTTAGTTTTGTTATTTTGGTTTATGAGTTTGCTAGCTGATAGTGAACTTTTTGAGAGAAATTTGAGGAGGTTAAAGAGAAGCGAAGTTAGAGAGACATTGTTTAGGAATATTGAAAAAGAAGATACTATGGAAAAACAAGATAACCCTGTAATTCCTGAAGTTCTTAGTAATCAAGGTTATAGGACTATTAGAGATTATGCTGCACCTAGAAGAATTAAGGATATGTCATGTTTTAGGATACCACCTATCGACGCCCTTAGTTTTGAGATCGAACCTATTACAATGCCTATGCTTATTAATTACCAATTTGGAGGGTTACATAGTGAGGATTCTAATTAACATATATCAAATTTCTATGATGTATGTGAGTTAGTAAAATAAAATAGAATTACTGAATATGCTGTCAAGCTTAGGTTGTTTCCTTTTCCCTTGAGGGATAGAGCTAAGAGTTTGTTGCAATCTCTACTTCTAGGGAATATTATCACTTGGGACGATTTAGCTTTAAAATTCTTGAATAATATTTTCCACTTATTAAAACCGCCAAGCGTAGGAATGAGATTAATACTTTCCACCAATTTGATGGGAATTCATTATATGAGGCTTGGAAAAATGTTGCAAGAATTACTTAGGAAGTGTCCACACCATGGGATGTCCATATGAAGTCAAGTCCAAACTTTTTATAATGAGTTGAATATATAACAAGAAATCATGTGGTTGCAGTTGCAAGTGGCGCTTTGTTCAATAAATCTCAAGAAGATGCATGTGACCTATTGGAAGATATGGATATTACTAATACACAGTGGGCAAGTGAAAGGAGTCAAAATCCTAAGAAGACCATAGATGTACAAGAAGAGAATGTGATAACAAAATTAAGTGCTCAAGTTGCAAATCTCACAAAACACCTTGAAACATTGGGTTCCAACAATTTAAAAAATATTTTCAATATTTCTAATTTTAATTGTTGTGAATATTACAGGGACAATCATGAAAGTGTTAATTGTCAAGTAGATAATCATTTTGTTCAATCTAGTGAATGTAACGATGATAATTTTGTAGGAAATTTCCATCCAATTTTCTTTATGGAGAGACAATTCAAATGTCCAAGGAGGACAACAAAGAGGAATTTACCAAATTCATCCTCTATGACATCAATAATTTCAATCCTCAAATTTTCAAAAGACTTATCTTAATCTCAATCTTAAAATTCTTCTTCTTCTAATTTATCTTTACTTGTGCAATCTATATTAAGGATGACTAAAAATCCAAATGCTTGTAACCAGAAACCAAGGCTGTGATAAAAGGCTTGGACATTCAAATAGAGAAACTTGCTCAATCTATCCAAAGACCAAAGGGCACTCTTCCAAGCTAAACAAAAATCAATCCAAAAGAGGATGTCCATGTGACTGAATTAAGAGCTGGAAGAAGATTGGATATGTCTCTTGTCACAAAGGAATTTCAACATGCTCAAGTTAAGAGAATTCCATGCAAATAGGAGATCATTCACTTAGAGGAAAGTGATATGAAAGGATTAGCCAAGGAAGAGAAAATTCAAGCAAATTTTGAGAGGAGGTCAAAAGTGAAGAATGAATGGATGAGGAAGATCCAGAGGAGAATAGCTTAGAAGGAAAGATGATAGTAAAAATAGATATGACCATGTGAAAAGAGAAAAAATCCAAAAACCCTAGGGAGGTGGTGGCCGAAAATTTTGAAAAGGATGTGATGGACATTGATAAACCAATTGAAGAATATGCTAAAGAAAGTGGGTCCTAATAAAATTTGTGAAGAGAATAAAGTAGATATTCCTGTGCATCTTGTTTTAGAAGAAAATAGGAAAAGAATAATGAGTTTTAGATAGGATGATCTAGATGAGAGTAGTGCTTTTTATGAAGATGACTTTCATCCCAAACATGGCCCTAACCAAGCTTACGAAGGAATTAATTTTGTTGATCAAAAAAGTAATTTCCGATCAAATTAAGGAGAGAGAGGCTGTAGAGAGAAGGAACAAAGAAGAAATTGAGAGTGAAAAATTCCAAGAGTTTCCAAAAAAAATTACAAGATCCTGGAAAATTTACTTTTCATTGCACTATTAAATGTTATGAATTTTCCAATGCTTTGTGTGATCTTGGGGCTGCTACTAATCTTATGCCTTTTTCTATTTTCATGAGTTTATATTAAAAAATGGCTTCGCTCAACTCATGATGAGATTATTTTATTTTGGGCAACATCATTCATGTTCAAGTAAAATGTATATTGGAGAATGTCCGAGTGGAAGTTGCATCTCTTAAGTATAGGATGGATTTTAGAATGATTAAGATGAAGGGTCCTAATGCTTCATTGATATTTGGAAGACCATTCTTAGCAATTAGTAGAATATATTTGGAGAAAAAATACGTTGGAGCTACTAAGTGAAGATGACTTTACTAGATAAGCTTTTTATATGGACCTTCACAAGTGAAAAGAGGATAAAAAGAAAAGATGTATAAGATGCTAGAAGATCAAGGAATGTTTGAAATATCTTGCATCGTTGGAACAAAGTTATCAAATTGCCTATGTGACTTGGGTGCATCTATAAATGTGAAACATGATATTGCAAAGAAGCTAGGTATGAAGTTCACACCAACCACTATAACTATTAGTATGGCCGATCAAAGTCCTTTAGGGATAGCTATGAATGTTAGGGTCAAGGTTGGTATGTTCTCATTCTTAGTTGATTTTACGGTGTTTAATGAGAGTAATGGAGTAATTTTAGGACACCCATTTTTAGCTACAAGAAAAGCAAAGATTAGTGTATGCAATGGTACTTTAAAGTTAAAGCATGACTCTAGAGTGGAAAAGTTTTATTTGTATGAACCTATGAAGTCCAAGAGGCTCAAGCTTCTAAGGCATACAAGAGAAAAATCACTTTTGGGGATGCTAGTATATGGAGGGAACCCTAGGAAGAAACCAAGATGAGCAAGACAAGAAACTCAAGCTCAAGACTTTAAACAAGTGCTTTTTTAGAGGCAACCCAAAGTTTTTAGTTTATTTCTTTTAGTTTTTTTTTTTTAATTTTTTTTAGTTGTTTTTAATTTTAATTTCTTTTTGTTTGTTTATTGTTTTTTGGGTGTTCAAAGAATAAAAATCAGAGGCCATTAAAGGGGCAATCAACCAAAACAGCTTTTTGAAGTTTAAAATTTGCAATTTAATTTCAATGCATCAATTGGGAGAGTTTTCTTTACCTTTACTCTTTATTTTGCTTAATTGTTTTTTTTTTTTTTAACATTGAAAACTATGTTCATCTCAATTTGGTAGTGGTTCTTTATATTATAGAGTTTTCTTCTTTAGTTTTAGTTTTTATTTGTTCATGTTTAGGAGTAGTTTCTACCTTTTGTTTTTTGTATTGGCTGAATTTTTAGTTATAGGTATTTTCTTACATATTTTGATGGGCCAACGATAAGAATATGATTGAAAATAAATTGATTCTTAAGTAGTGAAATTATTTTTGTCTATTATATAGTACCTAAAGTTAAATTCACATGTTATTAATTTTATAACCATTTTGAGCACTTTGTCAAATATGTATGAGTTAGATTGTATTTTGGAAAAGATTTGCATTAAATTAGAGTGAATATTTTTGAATTCTAGAACTAACATAATTAGTGATTGAAGCGAAATCCAAGAGATATGCATTATTTGTAATATGATTTAGGCCACTTTTTGTTTTGAGATTACACCTTTCTAGCCTACCTTTTAAATTTTTATTAGTAGTACATTGTTTGAGCAATTTTAAAGATGCATAAAATGTTGCATGTTAGAGCTTTCTTTTTTTTCTTTAAACCACATTGACTTACTTTTATGAGCCTAAATATTTTTTTTACCCTATACACATTATTAAAGGGAGCTTATTTTGAGTTGAAATGATTATATGCTTATTAATTTGTATATAGTGGATTAAAGTAGAAAATAATTTGAGAGTGACAATGATAGTAGTGGATTCGGCTTACTATGTATCTTTGATGTGGAAAATGAGTTTGAGCAATGTGTGAAAAGTAAACAATTTTGGAGTTAGAAAGAAAAAAAAAAGAAAAAAATTACATGTTAAAAAAAGGAGTTGTGAAAGAAAAAGTTTTGTGAAGTTTGAAGAAAGGGAAGAAGAAAAGTGTATTTATGAGGAGAAAACAAAATATCTATAAGCATATTATTCATAAGTTTTCTTTTTTTTGAACTTTATTTTTCTATTATTTTCTTTTTTCTAACCCATTACCTTTTAGCTTTCACATTATATGCTTATAAAGTTTTAATGATTCAAAGCAATGCATAGATCTACATTAGTGGAGAGCAAGTAACTATGTCAAGCATATGGTGATTCATATTTTTATTTACAATCTTTATTTAATGTAGATTTATTCAATTGCATGGCATTGAATATATTAATTGATATCACATACACACTTTGAAAGTACTGATTATGTAGAATAGAAGATATGATATTGATTTGCATGATTACTTTGAAATTACTTTTCAATTGATATAATTATGCAATCTTTGTGGAACCCTTTCAAGGTATTGGATATATTTTATAGGAAATGTTTTTCTAGTTATTTCTCATAACATGAATAGCTAAGCTTTTATGAGGATTATAATATAACCCTATTATGCATATTTAATTTTTAATGTATGATTGGTTTTAATTCATATTGATAGTTAATAGTTCACTGTGGATATTAATGATTTTAATTAAAAAAATGAATGATTTAATATTATATTCACTTATGAATAAAAGAAATAAAATTGTTTGCAATGAAAACTATAGTAGATAAGTATATTATCATGTGTAGTGATGCTTTAACAATAACATATTAAGTTTGCATGTTTTAGGACTTAAATTTAGTAGTTTAGATTGTGAACGATTAAACTATCTTGTGCATTAATGATTAAACAATTAATTCTCTTTTACTTTTTTAGATTTAATTAACATTAATATTTATTTTCAAATACTATAGACATTATTTATCATGGAATTGATATTCAATTTTCTCCAAAAAAAACATTTTATTAGTTATTGATTTGTGTACTTGTGAGTAATTTAATTTTTACCCGAACACTAGGTAAACTGCCTCATAAACTGAAAGAACACTGCAATACTGATAAATAGATTTTTTCTATACTGATATTTTCATACATATATTAATCAAACATCAATCTAGCTATTATACGACAGTCGCCTAACCTGACACCCGTACGGGTAAGGAGGTTAGCAGTCGAGTATGTGTAACAGAAAGCCCTCTGGGGAGTTCACAGTAACCAAAATTGGAAAGGGATTTTAGAATTGGGTTTTCTCTTTTCTTTCTTATATGATTTATGATTTAGAATTCCGATGATCATCACAAACGGAAACGGTATCTAAGCGAAGCTCTACGGGCCATGGTTGAGGCTGAGATCTCTGTTGGCTTGATGTTTGTTAATACGATGGAAGAAGAAGGAGAAGACAAAGCTCGTATGGTCAAAGAGCAAGTCCTAGTGATAACATCGAGGGAGGACTATCTTTGTGAAACGTTGGATAACAGATTAATGTGCCAAGTCAAGGCAGAGAGTGGAAGAGATGAGACAAGAAAGGAAGAGCTAGAAAAGGAATTTCTGAATAAACCAAGAACTCGAGGCACTCGGTTAAACTTTAGAAAGGCAAGAGTTGTGTGATGAGGAGTGACAACAATTAAAGGATCAAACTTTTGAGCCAAGTAAATTGACACGGTGAGCCTCAATCTTGATACACTTCATTGCCTCTTACAATGCTGATGATAGGAGAGAGCGAGAATGACTAAGGCCGGATCTACTACCTTTGGTTGGGCCAACCCCAACGTGTGTCTTAGGCCCAGCTGGAACTGTAAACAGTAGGAGCGAGGAATTGCAATTTTCTGGAGTGATGATATAACGATGACTTCTGAGCTATTCAGTGCGAAATCATCAATGCGAAAAAGATTGTACAATAGAGACTGCTCATTCGGCGAAAGGAGTAGATGTTTCCTTGTTCCGAGTGTTGCTAGCGTGTTACGGGGACTCCTTGCCGAGTTGAGAAAGCAGAGTATTGGGAGAACCTCGAAAGCAAAGTAGCTGATATCCAGATTCCATGGCTCGCGATTAGGGACCTTAACAAAGTCAACGAAGAAAAAGAAAAATGTGGAGGCCGCAGACTGCGTAACATGAGACTTTTCCTAAAAGACTTCATGAAAGAAGTGGGTGCTATTGACCTGGACATATCGCACCATAGCCCGACTCTTCTCAGAACAGAGGGTCATTCAGTGAAAGATCAGAGACCTTTTAGATTCTTTGAATGAATTTAGTGCTCATGTGGTGAAGTGTTTAGTTTTGCACAACACAAAATTAAACACCTTGAAGAAGAATTAAGACAAGTTCAGGAGAATGAAGGTATCAATGGAGTGCGGCAAAGTGAAATCCTAGATGACCTGCAGGTTCAAAGAGATAGGCTTGAATCTATCCACAGGCAGCAATCGCAGGAAGTCTGGCTGAAAGAAGGTGAGAGAAATAACAGATTTTTTCATGCTAGCCTAATGATGCGTAGGAGACAGAATAGGGTGTTGGCAATTAAAGAGGGATCCAATTGGCTTTTTAAGGAATTGGAAATTAAAGATCATTACGCAGTTCAAGGAGTTGTACGCCCTAAGAGTCCCTTGTATATATATACAATGGGATGCAATTTATATATTTTTATGTACTTTAATATTTGATTTGAGTATATTTTATTAATTTAAAATGGATTAATTTGTATTTTTCTATGTTTTAAGTGAATTTAAGCTTAAAAAGATGAAAAATAAAGAAACAGTGGCAAAATCGCAATTAAACAGAAAAATGAAAAAACATTGGCAAAACCGTAACTAAGCGAACATTGGAAGCAAAGCAGTGCAGCCCAGGTGCATTGCCCAAGCACCTGGCCAGCCGCCTCGATGGGAGCGAATTTGGTCGTTTTTGTGCGATTTTATCAATTTTAACCCTAAGTTTTAGTATAAATATGTTTTATCATTATTGTAAAGAGGGGAGCCGACTTTTAGACAATTTTTACCATTAGAATTGAATTTTTCTCTCAAGTTTGTGTTTCTAATCTTCTATTCTTGGGTAAGAATAATTCTAAACTAGTTATGCAATTATGAAACTTATTTTTATTTCAATCCAATGTAATCATTTAGTTTATATTCTTCTGTGTTTATTGTTTATACTTTTAATTTATCATAATTATAATTTGGATCCATTATTTTTATGTGAGATTGAATTATTGCTAAATTGAATTCTCAATCGTATTGGATTTTTAATAATTAGTAGCAAATAGATTTTAATAGTTATGATCTCAGTTTCTGTTAATTATCTATGAAAAATAAAATTAGATTAAAACTTTGCAAAGTTTGGGAGGCAACCCACAAAGATTTCATTTTAGAAGTTCTTATGTTTTTATTTTTCTTAATTTCAGTTAAATATTGTTTTAATTTTTTTTGTTTTTGTTTCGTAGGAAGTGCAGCAAAAAAAATCTCAAAAAAAAAAAAATACTCGTTCGCACCAGTAGTTTGGCTGGTCCCTGTGCATGATGTGGACTTCGCTTTTTAAGGGAAGTATTAATTTTCTCTTCATATATTTTATTCATTTTTTGCACATTGGGGACAATGTGATTTAAGTGTGGGAGGTAATTTATGATTATTTAGATTTTATTTTTTATTTTATTTTGTTAGGTTAGTTATTTTGTTTTGCTTTTTAGTTTACTTTTTATTTGTGTTTCTAGGCTGAGATTGAGATTAGTGAACAACTGCTTTGTTTAATTTTTGATGTTTCTCATTGCTTTGAGTCATGAAAGTATCAATATTATGGTGGGGATTTAGATAAAATGAAGTGAATAGCATGTTTAGCTAAGTGAATTTAGCAATTTGAAGTTTTTTTTTTTTTTAGTAACAATTTAGATTGGGTTAAATAAAAGCTAGTATTTGTAAATTTAAGCTTAAGTGAGCTTTTGAGCCTTGAAGTTGAATTAATCACCTCTTTTAATCATTTTTATGAGTGATATTCATGTATAAATTTGTATCTTTAGAACTTGCTTTAACATGCTTATTGAGATCACATTGTTGTATTTTTGCATTAAAATGATGAAGGCATTAGCCGAAAAAAGCCAACCTTTATGTTTATCATTGTTTAACCCCTTTGAGCTTTTATGATCTTTTTCTTTGTTCTTTAACCTACAATACAAAACTTGGACTTGATTTTTGAATATTTTTTCCTATCCTAAGTCTAATTGAGCATTTGGGATGTGTGGTGGTGAATTTTGTGGGTTGTTTGGAGCAAAAAGATTGTTTTGACTAAGTGAGGGGGTGTTCATACTTATGATGGTTGGTATGAGCAAATTGTATAAAGTGGTTGAAGAAAAATCTTTGGAATTCTCATGTTTTGTGTGTTTGTTGAAAAAAAGAAAAAAAAAAAAACAGTAGTAGAAAGAGTATTTGAAAGAAAAAAAATGAGAAATATTTGTTTTTGTGTAAAAGCATAAGAATTAGGCTAAATGTGATAAGCTTAAATGAGAAAGAAAATAGTTGGAAAATGTTGGTAGGTATTAGTGAGATCATAACTTGAATGCTCTGTTGGATTTTGGATGTTAACCCATTGTTTTTCTTATGATTTTTCTTTTCTACCTTACTTTTGCCTAAGCCACTTTACAACATTTTAAAAGACTTTTGGATTTGTGCTTAACTGTATACTAGGTGGTGGAGATTAGATTGATAAGCAAGCTTATGATAGAGCAAATTTTTGCATTGAATTCCAGATAATATTTTCAACCTTTTAAACACTCGAGTGATTCGAGAGAATTCAATGAGTTGTTTGCTGAGCTAGTTTGAATTGAGCTTAATTAAGTTGATTGCTAGTAAGACTGAAAATTGTTGGATTCATGTAGCTATGATGTGCTAGTTGTTGAATTTTTGGTTGTCTCTGTCTATAATATTTCGTTATTTGATTGATTTAGTTTTCTTTTTTAAATATAATATTTTATGATTTGTCCGGGACGTGCAAAGATTCAATGTGAGGGTATTTGATGGGATGAAATATATATATTTTATGTACCTCAATACTTGATTTGAGCATGTTTTATTCACTTAAAGTGGATTAATTTGTATTTTTCTATGTTTTAGGTGGATTTGAACTTAAAGATATGAAAAATGAAGAAATAGTGGCAAAATCATAATTAAACAGAAAAATGAAGAAGCAATGGCAAAACCCTAATTAAGCAAACATTGGGAGAAGGCAGTGCAACCCAGGTGCATTGCCCAGACGCCTGGCTAGCCGCCTCGGTGGGCGCAAATTTGGTCGTTTTTGTATGATTTTATCAGTTTTAACCCTAGGTTTTAATATAAATATGTTTTATTATTGTTGTAAAGAGAGGAGCCGACTTTTAGACATTTTTTACCATTAGAATTGAATTTTTCTCTCAAGTTTGTGCTTCTAATCTTCTATTCTTGGGTAAGAATAATTCTAAACTAGTTATGCATTCAATCTAATTTAATCATTCGGTTTATATTCTTCTGTGTTTATTGTTTATATTTTCAATTTCTCATAATTATAATTTGGATCATTTATTTTTATGTGAGATTGGATTATTGCTAAATTTAATTCTCAATCGTATTGGATTTTTAATAATTAGTAGCAAATAGATCTTAATAGTTATGATCCCAGTTTTTGTTAATTGTCTATGAAAAATATAAATTAGATTAAAACTCTGCAACGTTTGTAGAGTTTGTCTTTATTTGGTTTTTTTCTTGTTCTTGATTATTTTCTGAGATAAATTCAGGTCACGTTGATTCTAGATTTAATTTCAGAATTTATAATTAATTCATGATCGTATCTGGATTACTTTATTTTAGTGAGAAATATAGAATAATTAGGTCATGCCAATTATTTATGCCAAACTGAATGAGGAATTGGAATTTTTATGTCTATGATCAATTGTTTACTTGTCTTATGAATTATTCTAATCCCAAGAGTTTCTCTCATTGATTTCTCTTCAGTATTCTTTAGTTTTAATTTTATTTAGATTATTTTGCAAGCAATCTAAAACCCCCCTATTTTTATATTTTTAGTATAGTGTTTTACTAGGATATAATTTAAATTGGAATTCAACATAGTCCCTGTGGAATCGATCTGAACTTGACACTACTATAGTTATGGTAAATTCAGTATTATAATTTTGGTGTTTCCGACACACATTAATATATTTGAAAAACAACATGTTGTTCAAGATTCCAGACAAAGATTAAATAAAAGAAATGGTCTGGAAATTGCATCCCCTAAAGAGCCCCAGTCTAGACGGATTTCTAGTTATATTCTTTAGGAAGTATTGGATGACAGTTAAGGAACAGTTGGTTGGTTTTGTCAAAGAAGTTTTCAGAATTGGTAGAGTTTCGAGCATTATAAACAAAACTTTCTTGGTACTTATACGTAAGTGTACACAACATTCACCTTTCAACCTACTTCGGTTAATAAGTCTTTGCAATTTTGCTTACAAAGTTATTGCAAAGATCTGAATGGACTGTACGAGTAGAGTGATTCTAAAAATATTTTTCCAAATCAATGAGCATTGTGTAAAGGGTCGGTGGATAAGGGAGAATACGGTGATAGCCCAAAAAGTTGTCCACAAAGTGAGAAAATATAAGAGCAAGAATGGTTTGATGGTTATGAAGATGGATTTACGGAAGGCTTATGATAGGATGGAATGGAGGTTTATCGATAAGGCTCTTAGTGCATGGGGGTTTTCTACTGATTTTAGGCAGCTAGCTACAAGCTGCATCAATATTGTGGAGATGGGAGAATCTGTTATTACTTCAAGCCAAGTAGAGGTTTACGTCAACGAGACCTTCTGTTACCTTTCTTGTTCATCATTGATCAGAATTCCTATCTCGTTTGCTTTTACAAAAAGACACCAGCAATAATTTGAAAGGAATGCTCCCGCAATTAGTCACTTGATGTATGTGGATGATTTACTGATAATGGGTAAAGCAAACATAAAGGAGGTAGAAGAAATCAACAGGTGCTTCAAAACTTATTGTAGATGGTCGTGACAACAGCCAAATGAAGACAAATGCAACATTTTATTTTCAAAGCAAGAAGAATGAAAAGGGTCACCATATGAGGCTTTGTATGGGAGGAAGCGTAGATCTTACATTGGGATGAAGTTGGTGAGCAAAAGCTTATTCGGCTTAAGATCTTACAACAAGCTGAGGAAGACATTGCTAGGATTAAGCAAAGGATTAAGTATGCCTAGGACTGACAAAAGTGTTATGCCAACAATTGGAGAAAAGATTTGGAATTTGAGAGAGGAGATAAGGTATTTTTAAAGGTAGCACCCATGAGAGGAGTAATTAGATTTGGAAAGAAAGGGAAATTGAGCCTGAGATTCTTTGGACCTTTTGAGATTTTGGAAAGAGTTGGAGAGTTGTCTTATTACTTAGCTCAGCTACTAGAGTTGGCAAAGGTGCTCAATGTTTTTCATGTGTCAATGTTGAGAAAGTAGTGTGCAATCATTCACATGTTCTAAACAATGAACTACTGGAGATCCAAGAAGATTCAAGTTCTGAAGAACAACCTGAAAGAGTGCTTGAAAGAAAAATTCAAGAACTTTGCAATAGAAGAATACCTTTAGTGAAGAATTTGTGGAGGAATCATACAATCGAAGAAGCATTGTGGGAGCTAGAAGAGGAAATGTTGTCAAAGTACACTCAACTTTTTGACAAAGGTAATTTTGAGGGCAAAATTTCATTTAGGAAGACCCCCCCCCCCCCAATTTTGAATAATTAAGAAAGGACAATTTTACCCTCACATATTGATTATGATTTAGGGCAAAATAGTCTTTATGCTTATTTACTTGTTTGAGATTATTTGATTGGATTAAATTGCTATCTTAAAATATTTCAAACTCATTAAATTGTGGCCTTGCACGTTAACTTTGGAGGAAATAATGAAATCATGAATTGTTTTCCCTTATTTTCTTATTTTGTTTTAATTATAACTTTAATTTAAATTAAGAAACCTTTTATGGCCTAGGATTTCTACTATTATACGTTTTTACCAACCTAGCCTAGTATAAGAAGGAAGAAAGAGAGATTTAGAAACGGTGGAGAGAAAATTTTATGAACGTTTGGTTTAGAGTTTTCTTGATGAAGTTTTAAAAGTTTAGCGCAAAAGGTAAGATTGTGATCCTTTACTTTGGTTGTTCTTTCTTTTAGAAATGTGAGATCTAAGAGTTATTGTTTCTTTCTCTATTTTTTTGTTTGGTTCTTGTTTGGGGAATCAAGTCAAGAAGACTTTTAAGAACTTTTAAGAGATCCAAGGTAACTTCTTTGTCCTAAAAAGTAGTTAGGATTTAGATTAAGATTCATGTAAGTTGGGGTTAAACTATAGTGAAACCTTTATAGTAAAACAAGGGTTTCATGGCATGAACCCCCTATTTTTAAGTAATATTTTATCTATAGTAAGTAATATTATTTATAATGAGTAATATTTTTTTACAATGAGTAATATTGTTTATAACAAGCAATATTAGTTTATTATGTGTAATATTTTGTTCATAATAAGTAACATTAATCTATAACGAGTAAAATTTTTCCATAATAAGTAATAGTCTATAATGAGTAATATTTGATCTATAATGTGTAATATTTGATTCATAATAAGTAATATTTTTGAGGAATTCCAAACAAAGGGTTTCACTACAAAAAGTCCCTGTAAATCATTGTTGTATGTTTGTTGTTGAATTTATGACTCTTTAATGCATTCTTAAGATTGTGAACATGTTATAGATTTCATTATGATTTTGTAATATTATTAATAAATCATTATTAGAGTTGATGACTATTTATGGTGAAACTCTTTTCTTCTTTATGCAGACCATATCCTATTTCAATCCCTTTTCTGACCCTTTTAACAAATTATTTTTCAAAATTTGATTTACACTAGAAACTAGACTTTTTAAGAGACAATTTCTAATTTATGGCATGTCAAAACTATTTTTCTTTATTTATCTATGATTTCTCAAAATTGACCCTATTGTATTGTCTCAAGCACCAACCTGACTTGTATTTCTCAAGTTTTGGATCTATAAATATTTTCATTAATCTGTGGAGTTTTTATTTTTAGAAACTAGACTTTAATATGTTTCTTTTGATATAAAGATCATTAAAATTGGACTTGTATATATAGTGATTTTTCAAAGTTTACAAAAGTTACTAGAAACTTTGTGACGTAGACATATTTTTGGTTTTTATTTGATTTTTAAGGGGTCAAACAAACTCCGATTAAGCTAAAATTTTACATGTCGTACCTTCTTTGTGTCTAGTATTTTACATAAAAATTTCTAGTCTGAGTCATTTATATTATGTCTATAATTGTTGTTTGAATGAAGCATATTTGCTGCCTTTCTAAATTCTTTTCTTAATAGTATTAAATGGTCTTTATGAGTTAATAATTTTTCTTAGCTTAAAAATAATTATGAAGCTCCTTTATAATATTAACTAATGATCTAGAAAGTTTCGCTATGATTTAAATGGTATGGCTTGGGGAACTTTTATACGAATCTTGGTGAACCCATAAAAAGTTTGATGTGTGTTTCAGATTATTGTCTTCTATAAATATTATGATTTTTGGATTGTTATGTTCTTCAAAACTATAACGATTAATTGCTTAAATTTGTTGATAATTAAGATATGATAACAATAAAATCGAGCACAAGATACAGAGTTCTGGTATCATGTCTAGGTTGGTTATGAACAGCCGTTGGTGCTTTGCACCTAAAATATGAAAATCGTTGCATTATAACGGATGTTTTTATAACTAACCACTATAAAAGGTGTTTTTACACCTAACCACTTCGATAAAAGGTGTTTTACACTTAACTATGATATGATAAATGGTGTTTTACACCTAATTATGGAAAATCTAACTTTATAAATCTCTGTGCTCTATGGATAATAAAATAGGAATTGAATAAGTATTATAGTTGTGTTTAAGCCATTTTAGGACTCTTTGTATGAAAGTGGCATTTATATGTTCATGTATTGAGTTACTTTTGTTATGTATTATGCTAAGTAACTATTGAAAACTTGAATGTTAAGTTTTGTTTATGATTCTAAATTGTAATCATATGCATGTTTACTCTTTATTACTTGGAAGTTAATGAGTTTATTTATAAACTAATAAAATCAATTTTTTTTTTTGTATGTTGACTCTTTTAGGTAACAGTAATGAATAACCTATGGTGGTCTTGTAAATTTGACAGGACCCAACCCACTTGGATCCTGCCTGCATGACTTAATATTGCTATTAAGCCATTAAGCAGTCGTTTAAATCCGCTAAGCCGTTATTCCAAAAATAATAAAACCACCAGACCAAAATATTTTCTCTACTGCCAGAAATTTTATTAGAAATTTCGGCAGCATTTCGTCTGTTTCTCGGATATCCCTCAAAAGCAAATAATTACAAACTTATAAAGAAAAACATTCTTAAACAGTATTCATTCTACCAGCACACATTTACAAACAGACCAATCCACGTCTCAGTAAACAACTCAACACTTAAACAAATATATCGTTTAAGTAAAGTGTAGCTGGACTCAGTATAAAACTAAGCTACCTACATACCCCTTTAAATAGGGATCAAGCTACCTGTAGTTCTTAGAGCATAATTTCACCAAATATGCCATTATCAATCACATCAGTAAATTGATTTCACATTTCCCACTTATCATTTTTAACCACTTTTAAATTCCATTAAAGCCTTTCAAACGATTTAACAAAAATTATACCCATAGCTTGGCGGCACAATTCCTCGCCCAAGCTAGCAATACCTCTGCTCGGTGGCATAATTCCTCGCCCAAGCAGTTCTCAATCACATAATTATATCATGTCTTTATGCATCCACATGATCATAATCAATTCCAGTTTCCAAACAGCCCAACAAAACCACATATATGATAAAACATCACTCTCAATCAATTTCTGTTACTTCACAATTACGGCTTTTCAAACAGTCAAACAACAATTCAACTAAACTCAAGCCATAGTTCTCTCAGTAATTATTTACAATTCACACCAAGGCAATCATATAACATATTCCGCAACCGATGTCAACAACTATGAAGTTCAATCACATAATCAAATCCTATAATCTCAGCATACCAGTTCATTTCAAAGCAATCACCAAAATATGATTACACACATTTATATCACCAATCATCAACAATTCTTATTTTAACAGTTATTGACAACACCACTCAAAATTGGATAAATTCTAAATACTCAGCCATAAAATGCGAATTACATATCAAAACGAAGCCTAAAGAGAGCAGAATACAACCATGAATTTACCTTGTCCAACCGCCGCCGGTGGTGGCTGGAAAATGGCCGGAAAATTGCAGCCGAACACTCCAAATTCGCACCACTTACACGAATGGGATTTAGGACGAATGGGTGCCGGAATCGGACTCAGGGGGTCCAAAAGAAGGGGAAAAGACCAACCCCGCAACCCAAAAGTGCCGGAATCCGGCGACCGGAGGGAAAAATGGGTCGCCGGTTTCTTCAAGTTTTCCGGCAACTTGTGGGGTTTCACGACCAGATCTCGAAGGGAAAGGGTGAAGGGCAACGTGGGCAAGCTTTTCCAGGCGGTGGGCTGGTCGATTTCCCCCCGGAGGCTGGCGATCGCCGACAACAAGCAAACCGGGTTTCTCTATTTTTTCCAGCCACCGAGGCATTTTCAGGGGTGGTCACCAGCTTGGTTGAGGAGGGGAGACCGATGGCTCCCAGTTCCATGTAATTTCTGGCTCGATCTGGCTGGAAATCGGCCACTGCCGGCAAAGAAAGGGAGGCACGGTGGGGAGTGCCGTGCTGCACGTGGGGACGTTGGGGAAGAGGGGGGGCCGAATTCCAGAAATTTTTGGAATTAAAAAAAAGAAGGAAAGGGCTGTTTCGTAATTTCTCTTTTAAGTCCAGCCCAGCAAAATTACCAAAATGCCCCTCACACTGTTTTAACCATAACTTCTTGATCTTAGCTCATAATCAAGCATGCTACTAGTTTATGAACTCGTATCGACTAGCTCTACGCAATGGTACCACAGTTAAAGCAAAACTATAACCACAGAAAAAGTCAACTCATGCCCACTTACGGATAAACTTGGTCAAATTTGGAAATTTTTTAATTTTTTCTCTGAACGGGGGTGTTACAAAATCACAAGTAGAATATGGCCAATACATCGAGAACTAATTAATTATATTTTATTAAATCTTTTTCCCTAAATAAATATTGTGAAGAAGTTAATGTTGTTTAAAGATTTCAGTTTTTAGTTTGCATTAAATGCTGTTATTTATTAAGTTTTTACAACTTTAATAATAATTTAAGTGCATTAATTATCCTTTAGAACGAGCTCAAGTCATCAAGCAAAGCCACGGGCCATGCACCTAAGCAGCCACCGAAGGCCCAACTGAGTGACACAAGGTTGAGAGGCTGGCCCAAATGTGTGAATGCATGAGTCGCATGAGGATGAGAGATAAAGTTTCTTGGTGGGACCTACATCACATGCCAAGACCCTCATATATTTTTCCTTTATGCCACATGTCACCAGCAAATGATGTAGGGTTAAAATCCTTACATCATGGCTATTATTTCAGGTATATAAGTAAAGGAGTAGGTAAGGAAGGGAGATCTTTCCTTTTTGTAATTTGCACCTCCTTTCTCTCTCTAACATTCTCTCTATTTCCTTGACCCTTTGGACAGTTTCATCTCACTCTCTACTCTTGAACCCTTATTTTTAAAGGATGTTCATTATACAATAACCAATCATTTCCTCTTTTAGTCTTTATCTTCACACAACAACTATTTTCTCGCAATTTTTGTACTATTTGAGAGCTTGTAAAGATGGAGGAGAGTGAGCTTGTTGAACAATCACGACTGACTTAAGCATCATAAAGGGAATGTGGTGACCCTACCGACACTACTCTGACTGTCTGTCCCATTTTACAAACCTGGGTAGAGCTGACTGGAAAGCTCGATGGAGCAGATTGCACGTAGAGCTTGGGTGGTTGATTTTCCAACCTAAGTACACAACAAAGGGGCACAACAATATTAATGAAAGCATCTACAGGAACAAGTTGATTTTCCATCCTAAGTACACAAGAAAAAAATATCCTAATAAATTCTTACTTTCTTTAATGCAACTATTCTCACATTTACTCATATGTCAACAACCTTAATTCTTTTTTCTATTGGACTATTATAACGTATGCATAAATAATAATTAACGCACTGAGAGATAAAAGAAATAATTTTATATTTCCAATAATGATCGATACATGTTGAACGTATGTTAACAATTAAATAGAGGTGTAGCACCTAAAGACTTTCTAGCCCTACGTAAGGATAGAAGTTATCGCATGAGTCTGATAACATTTACATGACTCAATGATTTACATGAGAGAGGTTGTTACAACTCTAATACTATCAACACTTAACTAACCGAGAATATAGCACACAAAGGAAGCAGTAATTATCTTAAAGGTCAACACGCACTTATATTAAATTCTTCCAAGAAACATTTACTCCTTCAACAACTACCTTTAATTTCCACTTGAAATAATCTCACACTTTATTATTTTTATTCCGTCTCTACTCAGTTAATAATACACAACTACCAAACCGGCCAATCAGAAATTATGCGAATGAAACAACATCGATCCCACTTTGGCTTTACATATATTAAGCCCTATTAGAAAAAAATAATTTAAAATTACTACTTTAAATAAATATATACATACTTTGGATATTTTTTCATCAGTTTTGTTCATCTAATAGAATAATTCTACTTCTTTTAGTATTCCATTATTTTTTACATGGTCAAGTGTTTCACATACTTGATATCCATAACATCCCGTCTCTGAAGGATCGCAAAAATTCAACAATTGTTGCACCGCAAATTGTATACTCTCATTGGTTTGAATATAATAACATATATCTAAGAAATATCACATAACTACGGCCTAATAAGATTCTGCAGTATAAAAAAGGCAAAAAAATTAGATTAAATGAAAAGAAGTACAAATAAACCGAAAAGAAGAAGGAAAAAAAAAAGTCATGTACTACAGTCTTTTTGATTCGTTATTTTCCATAGAATTTTTTTATCCAGTCTGTATCTGCTAGCATTTTTATACTAGCATACCAAGTTTTATTTTTGATAAAAATACTAGCATACCAAGTTAGGTTTTCAAAGTGAAAGCAAAAACAATTAAGAAGAACATGGAAGAAAATAATAGAGAAAACTACTAGATGAAGAATACTGAGCTAAACTTGTAAATTGTCACTACAAGAAATTTGGGCTACAGCCACGAAAATTCTAGCTACAAATTAATTTTCGTAACTGAAGATACCCTTTCAGTTTCGGAAAAAAAATTTCGTTACTGTTGTAAAAATTGTATATTTTCAGTTACGAAATCCGAAATCGTAACATTTTTTCGTGACTAATGGGTCAATTTTTCGGAGGGAAGTTTTACCTCCAAAAATTTAAGCATCTACAGTTACAAAATTTTCTTGTTTATGACTAATAGTATGTGTTTGACTGGTCAATTTCGTAATATAAACAGTCACAAAAAAAATTTCGTGGCAGAAAATTAAAACAGTGATTTTTTAATTGAAAAAGCTATAAAAGTAAGTGTAAACAGCCCAAAACGACACCGTTTTGGACTGGGTTATGTTCGCACCCTTCAATAAACCAGTGCGTTCTGGCCTTCATCATTCAAGCTTTTGTTTGGCCGCCCAAATTTCTCACCCAGCTACTGCCCTGGCCAGCCGAACCCAAACTCCCCGACGAAGGCAGAGAACCTGGTTTCCCATCTGCCTTCGAACTCGCCGCCGCTTCGCCCAAACGCATTCGAGGTGGACTTCGGTGCTTTGTGCGTTGAATGCATAGGTTTGTTGTTCATGTCTGTTTTCTTGTTTCTAATTTTTTTTCCACCGAATTTTATCTTTCTATTCTACAATGCATCATGAATGCAACACTAATGAGGCTGGGCTGTTCATATTTGTTCTCCCTTCAATTTAGGGTTCCATTGTTGGGAATGGTTTTTGTAATATTTAAGTTTGTATGTCTTTAATCCGAAATTTGTGTGTGTATTTTGTGTGGATGATTTAGTTCGAAACCACTTGTTATAACTGGTATTAAGATGACTAATGTGGCTGCTGATCATTGTAATTTTGCATCATTTATATATCCATATGTACTGAAATACATGAACAAGATGAGGAATGTAAGTTGATGAGGTTGCAAAATGTTATGTGGTTAATGTGATATCCCCTGTTTGATGAGATTGGTATTTGTTTGTGACCCATAAAATTGACCCTTATAATGCATGCCTAAACTTAAAATGCAAGCTGATAGACAGCAAAGAAATATCAAAATTTGACCCTTAAAATGCATGCCTAGACTTAAAATGCTTTTATATGAGTTACCATACAAGTGAGTTGGGGAGAGAGAGAGAACCCATCAGTTTCTTAGCTTGCTTTGATATCCCCTATGCTTCAATGAGAAGCATTAATTTCTTGTTAAAACACAAATATTTTGTTAAAACATTATACTCAATTGATGCTTTTTATAGTTCAAACACTATGAACAATAAGTTCAATTACCGTTTAGACAAGAACTTTGCTGCCTTCCCATTAGAAGGGCTCTCCAGCCAATTCCTATACTTACTAAACCTGTAGAGAAATTTATATTATTAATAATAATCAAAACTTTGAAAAGTGATTCGAAGTGAAGAGGAAACTAGACTATCTTTACTTTACAAAGCCTTCAAGTGGATCACCCATTACATCAAGACCATTAGCGATATAATAGAGTTATGTACTTCTGTCCAAGGCAACAAATAATCCAAATATAGCAAAATCTCTCTCCAAAACCTGCACTGACATCGAATGCCCATGACAGCATATTTAGGAGTAAAACAATTTTATGCTTTAAAAGAAGCAATATCTGGCTGGTTCATGCATGTCTGTTAAACATGCACAAGACTCTCCTTTAACTTATATTGGCATGCCCAACCAAACTAAATTCTCTCCTAGGAATATCTAGGGAAAGAATCAAATCTATATTCACATGGTCATATCAATTCTCACTACTAAATAGTTTCTTGTTGTTTTTTGATTGTGCTGTTTCTTTTGACTGGTTTTGTCCATATGACATTTGACATTTATACTTATATTTTGAATTATGCATTCGTATTAGTTTGTTGATATCTATTGACTTATTAATAGAACAGTGTATTATATTTTCAATAATTTTCTGTTTTGGTTTAGGGTGATGCGCATCAAATTGAAATAAAAAAGAGTTCACTGTTTGCTATCTATTGAGTTATATTAATAAAACAGTGACGGTGTCATATAGTTCATGTTAGGGGTATTACTTGTGGTTGTGGAACATAGGCTCCTATAGTACTAAACATGATCGTTCCAATGCTATGTAATGGATTTTTTTAGTATTAAACATTGTTTCATATTTATTTTTGATGCTATGATCTGTTTGGAAACCATGTAGTATCGTATTAATTGTGGTTGTGGAAAATAATTTTCTATAGTTGTAACATGATATTTCCAATAATAATAATAATGGATTGTTTTAGTATTACATAATGATGGTTTTTTATATCATGCTATGATCTGGCTGTCTGAACTTGCATATATACTGACTGTCTAATCATGCAGCGAGAAACAAAAACGTCGAATATGCGTGGAACATCAAACAGCCGCCGAGGGAAACTTCCTGTCAGGTCTTCTCCTCGGAAAAGGCCAATCAATGCGAAAGAAGCTGCTTCATTAGAGACGTACAAAAGACGAGATACAGCGTCTCAATCACAAAGGCCAGCGTGGGCAATTTATGAAGGTCTGTTCATCCCCCTAGTAATTTTGAGTATGCTTGCATATCAGTTTTAGCCATACAATTATAATAACCATCCGTAATGCATGTTAGACATGACAAACTTCCAATATTGCAGGAGAATGTTCAGCTCGAGGGGTGAGGACATCACCAAGAAGGAAGATACAAAATGTAGACAATTCGGCAGCACTGACCACTCCCCCACGTGAAGTGCAGCAACCACAAGGTAACATCCCCGACCATGTAGTATCGTATTTCCAAGCTGTTCATCACTTGTTATTACTTTGTTAATTAGACAAGTCAGAAAAATATTTACACTACCATATTAAAATAAATATTGGTTACCCTACACCCTAAATTGCATGAGTTGCTGTTACGAATGATGTAGAGTAACAACCAAACTGTCATACTTTGTACATGTTGAAAAATTTAGTTGGATGCAAAATTGTTTGTTTTATGTTTTGCTGCAATCTTCCCGACTCTGTTTTAATTTAGTGATATCCCCTGTTTTGGCCACGTAGAACATACATTATGACATGAAAATGGGGAAATGTCAATCGTAATTGAGCTTTACATAACAACCTATATATTGAATCCCCACCTTATGAACAAATAAATGTGCATCATTGACCTTTATTATTGCAGGAGAAACTTCAGCTGGAGCACTTAGATCATCCCCCCAAAGAGAGCAAAATGTAGACAACGAGGCAGCACTTATCACTCCCCAACGTGGTGTGCAACAAAAAAGAGTTACTGGATCCCGTGGAAGAGGCAGGGGCCGAGTGATGCTGCCTACTAGGAGAAGCCCGAGAACAAGGGTTTTCGAAGAAACAATAGCTGCAGGGCAAGAAGTAGAGAGGGAAAACGAAGAAGATTACCAAATGCATCCCCCCCATGTGTCGGATGAGGCGAACGAGGATGATGATGTTGTTGGAGGTGAGATTTTCCAAATGCAACATAATTTACAGAGTATTGTAATATAGTTAAACTTCTTTTATGCAGTAGCTGTCAAAAATGTTTATCTAACATTACACCTGCTGCTTCCTTTCATAGATACATCAATTACAGCAACACAAACAAAGACACATGGTCACACTCGAGGGTTGGAAATATTGAATGAGAAAGAGAGGCAAGATAAATTAGATATCAAGATTCCACAACACAGTATGAGAGCAGTAGGACCAAATGCTCAGAAATTGAGCACTGAAATAGGGATTTTGGTTAGAAACATTCCACCGAAACATGTTGATAGGTGGAAGGACATCGATTACAAGACCTGTGTTGAACCTATGATCGGGCATCTAAAAGTAAGTTTGTATTGGCAATGACCTAAATTCAGCCACTTATAGTTTATAAATCAATCAATATATGTTGTAATATGCACCAGTTGATAGCTGAAAGTAAGTTTACATGTTGACTCAATTGGTATGTGCAAATTTTTTTTATACAGCGGACGTTCAATTTTGAAGATGGCGATCATATAAACGAAGCAATAATTGCGGAGATGCAGCGTCTATTCAGATCCTACCGCCATCGTCTATACGACCACTATAAAAAATTCCCGAACAAGGAGGAAGCGTTGGCCAACCCTCCACTAAAGGTAAAAGCAGATGATTGGGCTGCAATAGTGACACGATTTACTTCTGAAAAGTTTCAGGTAATTTATAAACTTCCATAGTGTTTGATTTTTAATTGCTGAATTGGCTGTAGAAACATATTCATACTTGGATATTCTTTGAGGATCAATATTGATGGTTTTAAATTATGTATTCCCTAAATAGAAAGATAGGGAATGAAGATGATTACTTTCTTTTAATCACAAATATGTTATTTGCTAACAGAAATTGAAAATAATGTGTTATTAGCTTGCATTGTGTAGTCTGTTGACATTTGTAAGCTGTCCAAAATACATACATGTAATACATATATACATATATATATATAGCCATACAATAAACTTTTATAAATTGCAATTGCTAATTATTCTTTAAAAATAAGTAATTGTAGAATGTGCACGTTAAATTATTCATGATTATGGAATCAAGTTATAAATTTATTTCCTCTTAAAATAATAATTAATTACCCATCTAATTTCATATATCCATTGAAACTTGAAAGTTACAAAATTGAATTTTAACCACAATAAAGTATAAGTTAAAGTGTAATAGAAAGTTTGAATACAAATTTGTAACTCCAAAATAATTATAGCAACCAATAAGTCAAGTTAATTTGTTTTAACAAGAACATTGGGGATATAAATTGGCATATGGACCCAATGATGTGGCTAGATTGCATTTTTTTAGTAGTTAAACTACTGTGTGTTTGACAGTATGTGGATTTGGCATGTAAATCTGAAAGTATTCTCATATTGCTTTGTGTTATAATTACAAAAACATAGACAATGAGCGCAATCAATAAGAGAAATCGTGCAGCAAGAAAGATTAATCATTGTGGAGGAACGAAGTCATTCGCTTGAATTCGATATGATTTGGTAAGATATTTTATCCATTAGTGAATAAGATTAGGCTGCTAAATGTGATTCTTGTGTGGTGAAAGTAAAAGCAGACCATATGTGTTCAATACCAATAAATACTTTACATTGTAGGGAGATGAAGCAAATGGACAGTTGCTTGGGAGAAAACGACTTTGGGAAAAGACACATTTCAGCAAGAAAAAGAACAAGTGGATAGATGACGCATCGAAAAAAGTTTATGTAAGTCTACATTTCGATGGATGTTTCCTAATAGCATTTTTTTTGTAACAAAGGATGCCTTATAATTTTTTTTCAGCTTTAATATTTATCGAGCAACACATCCCGAAGTTTATGTATCTGTTTTTTCAGGATAAGGTACTTGAGTAGGAGGATGAGACACAGGAGGAACCCGACAATGAAGTGGGGGAGGATGACCTATTTGAAATGGTTTTGCCGAGCACATATGGCTACGTATGTGGATTAGGTGAAGGTGCGAAGCCCCGATGATCTAAAACGTCGAGGGTTCAAAACGCTTTTAAAAGAAGCTGAAGAGGCACGAAAGAGAGAAGAGGCAGCAGTGGAAAAAGCTGCCAGCGTTGAGATGCAAAACGAGGAACTTAAACAAAGGCTGAAAGTGTACGAGGATCGCCATACCAATTACATGAATTACATCAGGGAAATGCAGCTACGAATGGACTCTTTTGAGCGTAATATGCCCAATGAGACAACTCCTAGTGATGAAGGTACTTGTGAATAATCAAGTAGAAGTTTATGAAATTGTGTTAATGAGCCTTACATAACGTATATATGTGGCTAAAAATGTGTTGGATGTTTCTGCTTGACTGATGTGGAGGTTCTCATAGTTTGGACTCCGAATGAATGTGGTATGCAAGCATTGATGCCTTACTTTTGAGATGGAAGTAAATATTAGTTGGAAGGTTACTAAGTTATTATATATTTTTTGAAGATGTTAAGTGCTACCATCTTAACTTGCACATGATGTGAATAGCTTTGAGAAACTGAATTAGCAATGCTGAAGGGTTAGTCTTTTGATATTTTGTGGATAGTATAATATTTTGAAAATGTTAGGTGCTAACATCTTAACTTGCACATGATGTGAATAGCTTTGAGAAACTAAATTAGCAATGCTGAAACTTTAGTCTTTTGATATTTGGTGGATAGTATAATATTTCGGGATGGTTAAATATATATAAGACAATTGTTTTTTAATTTTCTATGTGAACTGCTTTCGTTTGGTATTTGTTTTGATATTTTGTGGATGGTATAATACTGTGGCTGGCTGGTTGTGGATCTGATATATATGGAACTAATATATGTTTTATTTCAGCACTTTAATCTAAAAACTGGCTATATGTGAGTGACTAATTAATATTCGACTTGTAACACAGCCATTTGCAACAGTTATGTATAAACTCCGTGGCTAAATATAATAGCCACAAAACATGAAATAGTTCGTGGCAAATTGAACCGGTTTTAGTTTCGTACATCGTGTCATGACTAAAAAAATTTCAATCTTTTATGAAAATTTCTTTCGTGGCACCTGAAAGTTACAATTTGCAACGAAGTTTTCCGTGGCTAATGAATACCTTTTAATATTAAAAGAAACCACATCGTGACAAAAAGTACAAATGCAGTAATGAAAATGTTTTATCGTGGCTAATATACTGTACAATTAGGCACAAATGTTTTCGTGGCTGTTTCGAGTGCAATTTAGTTACAGGCCAAACTATCGTGCCTAAAACATTTGGAAATAGTCACGAACAATATGTCGTGCCTATTAATGAAATAGTCACGACACTATTCATAACTGATTCATATGCTTTAGCCACGAAATAAGTAGTTTCAGTAACGAATATTTTGAACTTCAGTTACAATATATTGTCGTGACTGAATGTGGCACATTCAGTCACGAAAGTGACCAAAATTTTGGATTTGGCCTTTACTCACAAACGACACTTTTTTCGTGTCTATGGACTTTTAGTGACACACCTACTGTCACGGAGCTGTTACGATGTGTTTTGCGTAACTAAATGGGTTTAGCGACGAAAAAACAGCTTTCAGTCACGAAAGTCCGTTGTGGCTGTAGCCCAAATTTCTTATAGTGAGTATAGCAATTATTTATTATATAATAAATTAATTTATAAGTCTAAGATATATTATCAACTTTAAAGAAGGCTGCATAAAAAGAAAACTTCAAATTCATGACTTTAACCTATTTTCCAAATTTAAATGCTTATTTTTAAGTATAATATTTGTAAAGAAGCATACTTTCTTGGAATAATAAATAACAAATAATCAAATATTATTCTAGAACTTGTAAATCTAGAAACAATTTAAGCAAGGATACATATTGGCAACGAGATATATAAATATACTCATGATTAATTCAATTTAAAGGTTTGAGTATTGCCAATTAGAAAATACCGAATAAATATTCATTATTCAATTCATTACTAATATTAACTTAAAACACAATGCACTATTTAAATCTTTGTTATACGATTATTTACCATTTCACAAAATAGATGCAAATCTCAATTTTAATTATTTAACAATTGTTTTTCCACAAAATATCACAGCAAACGACATGCTAAGTGATCAATTCATGAACCATAAGCGATTTCAAGAAAGTTACATTAGATTTAGTTAGAAGTGAACAAAACAATATAACATACTAGCACTAATAAAGAAGATGATAACAACACATATAGATGTAAATTCTTTAGATATTTAAAAGCATGTACATCTAGGCATTAGCAAATTAAGGAAAGCTAATGGGAGGTTGAGATAAATCATTGCAAACTTAAAAATTAAACTCATTCACAAGACAATGTATTTTACTAAACTTCATAAATAATATCGAAATATATATATACACACACACACATATGACGATCAATCAACAATGCTAATTTGTACTACCGTTGAAACTTAACACAAAATTAACATAGATATATATATATAACCAAAAGAAATCATATAAAGTCAGCACATATCTGATATGTAATTCATTTCCATTGAGAATATATATATGGTAAAATTATAATAAAGCTTATAATAAAACTTAAGAATGCACAAGGAAATATACTAAACCACAAAACAGATTATATAGAAAAATAATAATCAAATTCAAACATGCGTAACTAGCAGTTAATAAACATATATATGTAATAAAATCATTTATAATATATAAATATTATCTTCCACAAGAAAAATCAAATATTTGAATTAGCATTAAATGCATTTTAGTACTCTCTAAAATCTAATTTGTTCATACATGGGTCACTAAAATTAGAGTAATACTCTAACATTTGTAAAAAAATTAACAGATTTTATTATTTAATGTACTTGAGTACTCTCTACATTTTTTATTAGTACTCTCTAAGATCTAATTTGTTCATCCATGGGTCACTATACTCTCACATTTGTAAAAAAATTACACTTCACTTCAATTAGGTTAAATTTAACAACTTTCGTTAGTTAATGCATTTTAGTACTTTCTAAATTTTTTATCCTTACCAATTATTTGAAATATTAAATATCACCTAATTTTTCCATCTAAAAACTTATATTTTATCTGGGAAAATTTTACAAACACCCTCTGTATTTAGGCCCTAATTCAAATTAGACCTCCAGGTTCCGTATAATTCAAAAACACCCCTTACACCGTAAAAAATCAGTAACTCTGACTGTGTCAGAGTGCTAAATGACATTAATGCACTTATTCTAATAAAATAATAATAAATCTAAATTTAAGTTGGTTTTTTTTTAAAAAAATAATAATTTAAACTCTCCCTCTCTCCTTCACTGTTTTTTTTTTTTTTTTCATATGCTTCTTCCTCTTCCTCTCCAACGCCCACCTCTCCCTCTAGACCCTCTTTCTCCACCTCCACCAACTCCCCACTGCATGTTGCTGAAGGGGAAGGCTCGAGTTGGGACTCGGGCTGGCCAGGAGCTCGCCCGTATGGGACCACTGGTTGGCAGAGAGCCACAGCGTCCCTGACCGCCACTTCTAGAACAGAGGGAAAGGAAAATTGTTGTAAGTATGGGACCACCGGTTTGCTTAATTTGTTGTAAGTATGACAATTTTTTTTATCTTCTTGGGTGAGTTAGCAAAATTGTTTTTTTTTTTTTGGATAAATAGCAAAACTTATTGGAAAAAAANGAAAAAAAAAAAAAAAAAACCCGAATAAAAAAGAACAGAGGGAAAGGAAAAAGGAAAAAAAAAATAAACTCTTTTTTTATTTTCTTTAAATTATCTTCTTTTTTTTGGAATTTTCCTACATTGATTTCGCTATATGGAGAGAACTAAAAGAATAAAGAGAAGATAGTGAAATAATTTTTTATAAGAGAGTGAGAGAGAAGGAGGGGAGAGAGAAGAGAAAGTGATACGAAAAAAATAGAGGAGAAAGAAAGGAGGAAGAAGATAGAGAGGGAAGAGAGAGAAATAATAAAAAAATGAAAATAGATGTATTAAATGACTATTTTGCCCTTTTAGCGTTAAAATTAACAGAATTTGACTAACGGCATGGGTATTTTAAAAAAATTTCAGAACCTGAGAGTCGTATTTGAAATTATACGAAATAACAGAGGGTGTTTGTAAAATTTTCTCTATTTTATCTTAAATTGCTAAACAATTATTATTTATCATAAATTTTCTTTTATCCGAAAAGCTTTTTCATTATGAAATTTTGTTTTATTGTTTCTTCTAATTTTTTCTCATCCTAAAATTGCTAAAAAAATATATTTATTATGAAAATTTATTTCTTCCTATATATTTTTTCATCATGAAATTATTTTTCATCCTATATGTTTTTCATATTTTTAGATGAAAAAACCTACCAAAATTTTTAGTGAAAAAATTTAGGATAAAAAAACAAAATTTAGATAGAAAAAAATTAGATGAAATTTTTTTTATGAAAATTAAATTTCATATGAAAAATATATAAGATAAAAAAACTATATATGATAAAAATATTTTAGAATTTAAAAAAACCTTTAATGATGAAAAAGTATATATAGGAAAAAAAAAATTCATGAGGAAAAATATATATACTTCAACAAATTTTCACCGTACATAATTTTTTAGCAATTTAGAGTGGAAAATATTTTAGGATAAAAAAAGTTTTCATGATGAAAAAGTATATTAGATAAAAGGAATTTCATTATAAAAATAGTTTTTAACAATTCAAAAAAAAAAAAAAATTTTTAGATGAATATACTGTCACTTGAACTGCCAAGACTCGGATTTTTTTTCTTTTTTATATGGAAAAAAATTATGTAATTTTTAAAATATTTCAAAAAAAATTAGATAGCTTTTAAAATCTAATTTGTTTATATATGGATCATTATAATTTATTTGAGCAATTAATACTTTTACGTTTACACAAGTTGCATTTTAGTCAAATTGAGGTTAAATCTAACAAATTCTATTAATTAATGCACTTTTTAGTACCCAATAAAATGAATTTAACCCTTTGTATTAACACAAAATCACAAATTAATTAACATGTATATATTTTAACATATAGATTTCATACGATTAACAAACAATGCAAAAGTTAAATGAAAACTCTATGACTTTAGATTGTTGTAAATAATGCTCAAATGTTATATAATCGTGTGATAATATATTCAGAAAAATAAAGATGATAAAATTATAACATTAAATTAACAATGTCACAGTTAATTTATTGACAATCCCATACATAAGCTTGGTTCCTCGATGAACCACATACATAAGCTTGGCTCCTTGATTGGCTTCATGTGTATTGACAACCCCATACATAAGCTTGGCTCCTCGATGGACACGATCACGTCATAACTAATTTTAAACCAAATCAACAGTGGCGCAGCAGCTCTCAAATAGTATATGCTACATGAATATATATATATATATATATATATATATATATATATATATAGAAAACATTGTTTTGTTAAGACTTATTTGAAACACTCGTTGGATCACTAGACACATATCCTCACTACCTCACCAATCCATATATATTAGCCTTAGACTATACTAATATATATAGGCTATAGAGTTCACCAAATAATAAAATCTAAAAGCTAATTTGATCATCATTAAAAAAGATATAAATTGTATTGAAAAAGATAGCCCCCATATAATAAATAAGTGAATTATTAACATGTAACTCCTAAATTCATATCTAATTGGTATGTTATAAATATAGTTATAAAATCTATGTGATAACGAATAATAAAAATAATAATACGATTTTCAAAGCTTTATTTCCAACAATAACCCTATTTTCCTAGCTAACAACAATAGTGTATGTACGGTACGTAGGACCATAATGTATTAATTTTGTTTTATTGTATTAAACTGAATTATATTTTATTAAATTGTACTGTAATAATGTATATTTTTTAGTGTAGGATTGTGTTAGAGATTGGCAAATAAAGTCAGGCATTGGCTAAATTTGAAAATTTTAAAAAGTATATAAGAGGCTTGAATTATTCTTTCTAATATTGGATTAACTTTTTAATTTGGAACCTCAAGCCTCAACAAGTAGTACCAACTGAGTCATGTCTACGCGAAAGATGAACTTTATTGCATGAATTTTATTATATTAATTAAACAAAAAAAAAAGTAAAAAGAAAAAAACGGAGCAATTTATTGAGAGAAAAAAAAAATGCATTAGTCCGGAATTATTAAAAAAATTGTATTAATTAAGCAAATTTTTTTTACTTTTTTTTTTTTTGCATTAATGTAAATTGAAATGGGCCCAATAGTATTTAATACTCTGCCATCCAAGGAGTGTTTCTAATTCAATTAATAATTAATTCACGGACTTTCCAAATTATTAACAAAGGGTGGAAGAAAAAGATGGAAATTCTATAACTTGCAACGAGGGGTAGAAATTGATAGTTTGGAAATGGACTTTTCAAGATCTTATACTTGCTTGGCAAGTATTTTTGCTTCCTAGCTAGTCCATACTGAATTTTTTAGGTACAACATCCTTCCTATGTCCTTATAGCATGATGAATTCCTCCACACTTTTTCACGATTTTTTTTTTCCAATTTCCACAATATTGGAGTTGGTTGGATCTTGTTCATCATCTAAAGACATTTTTTTCTAAATAAGGACCAAAACTGAGCTTCACTCAGATTACCTAAAAAATATGGTTTTCTTTTGCTCATAGTTCTTTGCAACCACTTTGTAACAAGTAGTTACAACTATTCTATTTCCCTTTGCACCATTTAACAATAAATTTCTCTAGCTCAACCACAATTCACAGTTCTCATTCCAAACATCATCAAGTGCAACTAGATACTGGTTTCCACTTATTTTGCTATGGATTAGCCCAAGAGATGAGTCCTCTCTTTGGGTTTCGGTGGTGAACATTAAGCTTAAAATTGGAAGATATTTTGACATTCTAAATAATATTTTTTTGGGTTCTCCACTATTGCACAATATTGCTTTACCGAAAAGAATAAAGGTAGGTATCTAGTTTTATATGTTGAGCTTCAGTTCCTTCTTTGATGATTTTCTTAGTTAAACAATTTAAACAAACCTAGTACACTCCGTCATGGCTGAGTCCGAGCATTAGGCTTTGGCAAAATGCTCGTCCTTACGAGAGCATCTCACCTTGGATGTATTCAGCTCATTATGACAGAGTGAATGGCATGACAATTCTTCATAATTGATTAGTATTGAAAATTTGCATGCTTGTCTATGCAATATGAGAGAAGAGGTGTCTAGGCTCATCTTGACTGAGTTTGAGTTTGCTCGAACTTCCGTATATTGGCTCTCATATTTAGTGTGGCTTGTCTTAGAATTTCATGGTTTGTCTTGTAATTATGTGAACACTTTGCTTGACTCGGTTGGCTCGACTCGGCATATATGAGAGAGGCTGTGCTCAGATCTGTTTGCGCGCTCTTACTAACATGCTTCTGTCGGACACTTTGCTAGTCTTGCCATTGCTGATGTCAGACACTGTTGTCTCATACAAAGTTATCTCAGCCCAAATCGACAACATTCATCTTATATGTGGCAAAATTGCCACCTTTCAACACTAGTGACACAAATCCACATTTTTATAGACCAAAATGTTTTTGTATCTCCTCACCATTAAACAAAAGCCAAGCAAGTGTAATCCTCCACTATCCACTATGGGAATAAACAAAACATTCTCATCAGTTTCCTTGGGCAACAAACATTCTAGGATCCTCATTCTATCATCGTCCCTCTCAATAACCACTTCTAACCTCCAAATGGAAACATCTATCAACTGTAATATCATCTAGGTTTCTCCTTAATAGCTTTTATTTTGTGACCCATCTTGTGCTTAAAAAGCACATTGGGTTGGTGTCAGGAAGAAGAAATTGCATACCTGCAGCATGATCATTTTGGTAGTTTCACTTCCAGTACTATTAAGAATTTGCTGTCTTAAAGCTTCAGCTGAGAATTCATCAAGCAAAGTCATCAGCTTCATAAACTACATCTTCAAGCCTAGCCATCAGCTTCATCAGGGTCGTCAAGTGCAGCTTTGATAGATAAAATGGTGTCTTCAAGTCCTAAATAGCTTATTGTTTACACCCCCAAAGCAATCCAGTTTCTTGCACAGCTGAAGAAGCTAACCTCACAATGATCCTCTCAGCAACCCCAAAGATAATTGATTCTGCCATTGGCTTGCTTGACTGGCAGATAAAAAGCTGAAACTGTTCAAAGCTTAGAAAAAAGAGAGATTTCCCTGAGATTGAGAAGAGGACTGTGCTTCCTAGCCAGTTATGTTTACGGTTTTGACAAATTAAAATATTGTTTTCTTTAGCTTCATGGGGTTCCTTGCCAATTTTCTGTTCAGGGTTTTCTTTAAAATGTTCTTTTAAGTAGAGCTTCCACATGCTGCTACATCTCAAAAAAATAAAAAGAGTAATTTGATTTCTTTTCCACTTTTAATTTTTTTAGAGGAAAAACCAAAATGCTAGGATCACCATAATCTTGTTTATGAGGATTCACTTTTCATTAATCTAGATTTTAGATTTTTGTTGTTTGATGTCAACCATTAACCTCCTGCATACTATTTGCTAGACAAAATTTGACTGCTGGCCAAGTAGTACAGAGTTTGACTTGCTTTGCTCTTAAAAAACCCAAATTTAAAAGAAACCTAAAAATAAAACATGTTTGCCTCATCCAACCACAAGGCAGCTACCTCAAACTTGTACAAGTAGAGGCGTAGTCATTTGCTTTGAAAAGCTTAGCCTCCACTACATCTCACATCAAACACATTTTCATTTCACCAAGTAAGCACAAAAGAACTCAATTACCAAATGAATACATTCTTGAAATTGATCTTCAACAAGATAATAACAATTTTTACACTACTTCGAATTCCTCAGTTTTTGGCTAAACAGCTTTCATTTCCTCGAAGAGTATACAGAATTTCCTACCAAACTATATACACCTAAAGTTAACACCGAGTTCCTTTCATCTTTGGAAAAAAATAAAATAAAAAATTTCTATTTTGTGATAAACTATTCTCAAGAGAGATCCAATATTGAATTTTAGGAAGTCTCCTAAGAAAAAATAAAAATGGATGGGAGGGACCATGTTAGCAAAAATGTATTGGTGGCTGATTTCTAGAAGTCAGCTTGCGCATCATGATGATGTTTGAATGTCACCTTCACAAAACCTCCAAGAGCCATCATCTTGCCGTTTCAGAACATACTTAATCTTATATGTGCTGCAATTAAACCAAAAAAAACATATATATATATATATATATACACACACACACACACCAAAAGAAACAATTAATAGAAGTGACATTTTGCAGACTAAAACTTGGATCGCAAGGGGAATCTTTTTAAGTTTGTATGACAAATAAAGCAAAAGTGAAAATATTGAGAGTATCACTAAGGTAGATTAATTGTCCAACTTAACAACAAGAAACGGCAACAAACAGATATACTAACAAAAGAAACCTAAAACATACACCATAATTCTCTTAATTAACTAAGGGGAAAGAGAAAATCTTATGATTCCACATACCTGTAATAGTTTGGGTTCTTTAACTCAGATTCATTAACAAGTTCAGCTGCTTCCTCTAAAAGAGCCTCAATCTCTGCCATCTCTGCTCCAATCCCATTCGACAAAATTTCAGCTCGCACAACAGACAATTCTAGCAAGACAAATCTCCAATAACATGACCTGGCTTTTGCAGCATCAGCCAAACCATACCACTGCGAACCAAACAAGAAAACCATTAAACTCAAGTCTGAAAAAAACAATAAGGTCAAGGTTTTAATCATGTGCATGCCAAGACACGACCTCTTCATCAGATGCAGTATAACCTAGGTCGGCCCTCCCCATCAAGGTTTTGAAATTTTATGGTCAAAAAAATTCATCCATCTAGTTAATTCCATGAACCATTTTAAAAGTTAGAGGAACTCAACATATGCTGTCTGTTTCCTATAATTGTTAGTATCTTATTTGAACCTGAAAATTTAAATTTTTCTTTACATTGCAACTAAATCAATGTCAAAATCATAACTAAATGCAAACTAGGAATATGCTACACTTAGTCTGACCACTGCCCCCACTTCCATGGCCACTTTGGCTTTATAGTAATTGAGTCATGAATCATTTATCCAGAAGACTAAATCAATGTCAAAATCATTACTAGATGCAAACCTAGGAATATGCTCCACTTAGTCTGACCACTTTGGCTTTATTGTAATTGAGTAATGGAGCATTTATCCAGAAAATTGAACTTACTGGATATGTACCAATTGTTATCAGATAATTTACCAGATTATTTAACATTAATACTAACAATTTCAATGATCAATTTTATAAGATATAAACAAGCAAAAAATTACCTGAACAAGCATTGACTCATCAAGGATTTCAGAGAGGCTATCGACTTCATGGCTAGGAAAAGGGAAGACAGAGGTATGTTCTTGTGATGAAACAGATCATTCAAAACAGCAGTGCTGTGAGATTATTGGTTGTCCTGATTGGTGAGACTTTACCAAGAAACCTCGAATGCATATTACAAGAAAAGCTGATATAGCTACTACCGAAGATGAACAATGTCAACCCGCAGCGAATGTTCTCATCAAGGTATTGTTAAGAAAGCATGTATTTTTTCTGCAAACTCTAAGATTAGTACATGGATTATTGATACATGCAGGTGCATCTGATCATATGACCAATAACTATATTAATTAATTGATTTTGCTTCCTTATATTGTTAGTTGACTGTAGGAATATTTGGTATATTTAATATAGGGTGATTATAACAATATTGATATTTTCTTACATTGTATAGGTTTCTTATATTGTACCTTACCTTATCTTGTATAGATTAATTTCCTTATTGCCTCTTCAATTGAGAAGAATAATATAATAAAAAATATTATTTCAATACTTTGAATTTCTACAATAAATTTTCATCAAGAAACTAGCACAGAAAAATAAATATAAATATATAATATTTCTAATAGGAAGGGAAAGATGGAAACGTGTAATGATATTAAACTGGCATGGAAGTTGAAATTTTAATCCATTTGGAATTATCAAATGATGATTGCTCTTTATTCCAAGAGCAATGAACTTAGAGAACAGAGGATAGCCTTGAATTAATTAACATTCATGCAATAGTTTACATTCATGCAAAATCATATGTTAATATTGTAAAATATTCTATGCACAATAGTTTGGTACGAAATTCTTATTCCATAAAGGATGGAAAATAACAGCAGAAATAGGGAGTAATTAAAAGTTTATGCTTTGAAACATAAAGACAGGATCTGCTCTTTAAGGCAGTGACGGTAGCAATTTTTTTTTTTTTTTTTTTTTT
>QANX01001801.1:0-24046 GCA_003254975.1 Ochetophila trinervis | reverse complement strand
AGAAGAAGAAGATGTTTCTTATGGGAAGCTTAAAGAAAATAAAAGGCATGACAAAAATAAAACTGACTATTACTTATTAAACAAGCAAAACACAAATTACTAAGGCTAACTTGTAAACGATACTATCTTCAAGCTCTAGGCTTCTTTCCTTCTTCACTGCATCAATAATCTAAGCCAAAACAAGTTATATACAAATTTACATCACATAGGAATAAATTTGTCAAAGTTTCATCAAAGAGGATTAAATGTATTCATATTCAAATTTATATCACTTACTTTAGCCAGAGGACTCCAAGTTATATACTTGAAGTGCTTTCAGCAACTAATTTGCTCATCTTAGTCTCCTCCGTGGGATGACACGAAAAATCTTGAACACCAAATATGGGCACCTCGACGTGACGATATATTTGATCATCAATCCAATAATGAATCCGCATCCATATCCTATCGCAACAGCTTCCCAACCAAAATCAAATAATATCGAATCATCTGATTTCTCACTGCAATGAGGAGATGGTAAAGGAGTTTCACAACTTTTTGACAATGGAGGACCACATAATCCCCAATATCCCTCGAAAGAAGATATTGAAAATGTCCCAATTTGTCTGGCCTGAGGTATTGGACCCACAAGTTCATTTTCAGACAAGTTCAAATATCCAAGGAATGTGAGACTAGTTAACTGCTGAGGGATTTCACCAGAAAGCTTATTTTTTGAGAGATCCAAGGATTCAAGCTCAATCAGATTCCCTAAAGATGGAGGGATAGAACCTGTAAAACTATTACTCGACAAGTTGAGCACAATTAAATCTCGAATATCCCCTATTGACTTTGGAATTTTTCCATGAAATTTATTATTCGAGAGATCAATGCTCACGAAGAAAGTCAAAATCTTAACGTAAAGCATTTCTAATCCCTTATTTACCAAAGTCACCGAGTAGGCCTCGCCATGACTATCATCACTACCAATGTAGTCCGATTGTGACTTATCATATGAAGCTTTCATTGAAGTCCAATTTTGAAAGTAATCTGAAGGCAAACTTCCAGTAAAATTGTTGAAAGATAGATCAATGATACTTAAGTTCGCAAAGCCAGAAAAACTATGCGGAAGCCAAATTGGACCGTAAAATTTATTGGAAGATAAAATGAGAATTTTAAGCTTTGACAAACTCTGTACCAAGAAAGGAAATGTGTCCGTCATCTGNTTATCCCCTTTCGGAGGAGGATTCTGTCGGTTGCCCCGAGGGGTTCTGGTGGAATCTTCCTCAGGCGGGGCCTCTCCGGTTATTCTGGAGGAATTTCCGGGGCGGGTCCTGTCACTTTACATTTGATTAGAGACTTTGGAATCTTCCCACGTAAACTGTTGTAGCTCAAGTCCAATGTTTGCAATTGGTTTGTATCCCCGCATGTTCTAGGCATATTGCCGCTCAAGTTGTTTCTTCTTAAATTTAGAACCATTAAGGAAGAGCCACCCAAACATTGAGGAATAGTACCGCTCAACTTGTTACTTGACAGATCCAGATATTCAAGATGCCTCAATTTACAGAACATCGGATCAATTCTTCCTGCCAATTTATTTTCTGAGATGGAAAAGTATCGTGTGGACGTATGTGGAACAACAAGTGAGCCATGCATCACGTTGGAATGCAGGTCTAGGAACTCCATTGCCTTCCATGGAAGAATTGACGGGGCTTCTTCCCAACCGCTAATGAAGTTGTGAGAAAGATTCAACTCCTTCAAGGTCTCTGTACCAACGCTCCAGAACCATTTGGGTATTGGGTTGCTGATGCTGTTGTTGGAAAGATCCAATCTCTCCAACTCATCTTGGGTTTTCAGGAATTCTGGAAATTCTCTAATGTTGCACGAGGATAAATGTACTTCCTTGAATTTATTGGGGAGAATGGATTTCATACTTAAGTTTGTTATAAATAAGCCTCTGTTATTTGAAAGATCAAGACTTAACAAGGAACTTAACTTTAAGAAGATGCCAAAATCGACTCTGCCACTTAAGTCATTTGAAGCTAGGTCAACAGATTTAAGCAAGATGAATTTGGACAGTGAACTTGGAATTTGTCCAGTTAATTTGTTTCGACTTAATGACAAAACTTCTAATTGGGATGAAATGTTAGAGACGTTCTGGATGTTGAGATAGCCTGTAAACTAATTGTCGTATAAATATAATGTTGTCAAAGAAGGCATTTTAAACAGAGAACCAGGAATGGCTCCGGTGAATGAATTATATGACAGATCAATGTATTTGATACGGTGTGGGAGTGATGCTGTGAGTTTGCCACTGAAATGATTTTTTGAAAGTATCAATTTTTCTAACTGTGTGAGGTTTCCGAGTGAAGAAGGAACGATCCCGGAAAAACCAGAATAACAGAGGTTCAAAAAATTCAAGGATTTAAGGTTGCCAATCGAATCTGGTAGTTTTCCTGAGAAATTCGTAAAAGAAAGATCCAATGACTTGAGCATGCTGCCAGAACTAAATTCTGGAAGAGAACCGCTCAGTTTTTGGTTCCATGAATAACTGATGAACTGTATGTTGGGCAAATGGAAGATATTATTTGGAAACTCGCCATGCAAATTGCAACCATGAAAAGAGAGATGCGTCAAGGAAGATAAATTTGCCAAGTGATGAATAGGTTCAGCTGAAGAAAGATTGACCAAGTCAAGGTGAAGTTGCCTTAACTTGGTCAAGTTTTGGGTAAGCCTTCTCAGCTCTGCTCTGCTTAGATACAACGAACCACGTATATTCGCAACATTGAATAAAGCATCATGTGAAATCATATATCTAAGCAAACCAGCTAAATCATCCTTGTCACCATTCCAAGAAAGGTCAAGTGAAATCAAATCTTTGAGCCTTGAAATTTGAGATATTGGAATATGCCCAGAAAACTCAGAATCAGAGAGGTTGAGATGTGTTAACCTGGAAAGCTGGCCAAACTCCGAAGGAATGGGGCAAGAAGTGAAGTCGTTGAAGGCCATGTTGAGCTTTCGAAGATGAAGCAATCTGAAAAGGCTGCTGTTAGAGAGCAGAGGCCCGCGAAGCCAACTCTGGCTGAGGTGGAGGCCTATCACATCGCCTGTTGCCATGTCGCATGAGACGCCATCCCACCTTGAACAGCAGTCACTGCCAGCCTTCCAAGATTTCATCTTTGGATAACTATCGTAGATATGATATAAGCTGTCTTCAGGCCTCTGAATAAGCGTAAACTCACTTTTAAGTTGAAGTAAAAGAGAGCATTGGTGAGGCAGGAAATTAAAGAAAGCAATATTGGAAGAGGAATTGATGGGCTGCAGAGAATGGGAATCGAACAGACATGGAAATGAGAGGATAACCAGCAAAAACAAGAGGAACTCATACATATCCCTCTTCATTTTTAACAGAGAGATAATTACAGAGTGCAAAACCAGAGTGAAGAAGGAAGTACTCCAGTTGGTTTTCTCTGTAAGTTATATGTTCTCCTTGTGAAAGGTCTTTTGCATGTGGTCTTCTTTTCTGTCTCATATTTAAGGTCTTTGTATTTCTTTAATGTGTTTGTCTAGACTTGGTCTACGAAGACTTGTGTAGTTTACACCATTTGATGGGATTGGAAATGGAGGTTCAAATAAGTTACCCAACTGTCACGCTTGCATGGAGTAAATGAGGGTGATCTGTCATCGGACAGATTTATTTATTTTGTCCAACCGTCCTCCCCTACTCTTCTGCTGCATTACATCTACAGGGTTTTGACTTTTGCTGTGCAGGTTTTTCTTTTCTTTCTTTTTTTTTTGCAATTTTTTTCCTATAAATATTGAATAAAATAAATTAATAATTTTATCAATTATCTTTTTGGAAAGAGGCTAGTGGAGGTCAACTTGATTCTGAGTTTTGGGGTTGCTATATATATATATATATATATACATTTCTAATTAGATTAATTTTTAGTGTAAAAATCATTCATTTAATTTAGATAAATTTAGTGTAAAAATCATTCATTACATACACATTTAATTTTTAGTGCAATTAATTTAGAGATGACAGTCTTTCATTAGACTTTGGAAAAACAAAAAAAACAAAAAGCTACATCTGGAACCTTTAACAAATGTTGATTTGGAGCCTCTTTCTTGTTGCAACCACGAAATTACCAAGACCTTGTAATCGGATCTAATATATCATATAAATATATATATATATATATATATATATATATATATATAACTTCTACAATAAAAATATTTTTATTTTATTAAAATAAAAATTGTCACTAAAAGTATATTTTTAGTAACAAATCTGAAAATATTGTCACTAAAAATAAAATATCTGTGACGAAATTTCAGATTTGTCACTCATAACATATCATTGGTGACAATCTTTATTTTAATAAAATAAAAATATCCTTATTTTAGAATTTTCCTATATATATAGTTTTAATATAATAAGATCACAGACTTTATGGCAAGATATCTTATTTGATAAGATACGTTATCTAAATAGTATACTAAATCATTTAAACATTTTTGATTATTTTTAAATACATTTTAATTAGAGAAGTAACAACTCGTCAGATTTGCATAAAATTTACCAATAATTGTTATAAAAGGTAAATTATATTTTTTTAATTCAATTTGATTGATAATTTATTTTTTAGGTGGCAATCAACATGGATAACATAATTCATCATATAAGATGTTATTACTATAAAGTCTTAACAACGTTTTTACTATATTAAAATTGTATATATATATTTATATATAAAACTCAAAAAACATAGGTATAGAAAAAAGAGAAATTGAAGCTTAATGCACAGAATATATATATATATATGCACAGTGATACATTACTAGCTAAGAGACTATGCTGTTTATAGTAATCTTATGGTGGTAATTAAGGCATGTTAAGAGTGGGTTTAACTTTCCACTAAGCTTGTGATAACATTTTTTCAGCTGAGTAATCACATATTCAAACAAATTCCACAAATTAATGAAGGCCAAGTAGATAAACCATACCCAAGATTTCTTCCCAATGAAATACGTACACAATCAAAAATTACGTTCTTCTAAATAAGTTTTTTTTTTTTTTTTGGTTAACTAGAAAATGACCTACCCATAGCGAGGTCATGGGCCCAGAAATTATCTAGTGAATGGGTCAATCACATGCGTCTTTTCAACCTAGTGGAAGTCCACACTGGAGACCCGTATCACTGGAAACTCTCACCCCTTTGTGCGGTAGCAGAAGAGAGAGACACTTGAGTCCACATAGGACTACCAAAACTCGAACCACAACTCTCGGACTCGCAAGTGTGATAGTCAGCTGGCTCCTACCACTGAGCTACACACTCAAGTGTATGTTCTTCTAAATGAGTTGTTCCTCACTATGAGCGAAAAAATTACTTGTAACTAAGTTTTCCTATCATAGTAATCACAGATTACGAGTGCTGAAGCAAATGTCAGAAAATATATATTTATTCCATTTGGTTCTCCTTGTTTTTCAGTCCTATTTATAAATGGCAATTTTTTTTTTCTTTTTGGGTAATATTATTGGACGGTCTTGTCGTGGTCCACCACCATATTTAAGGTCTTTTTTTTTTTTTTTTTATCAACCATGTAAAGTCTTTGTATTTTTTAATTCTTTTGTCTAGTCTTTGTCTATTTGCAATTCAAGGATGGTCTACGAAGACTTTCTGCATAGTGTTGGCCCTTTATTGCACTACAAGAAAGATGATACTACGATAATCTTCAAATTACTATTTACGAAGAATTAAAAGGACAAAGTTGTATTAAAGATGAAAGACAATGCAAATTGAATTAATATATAATTATTAAATTTGTTTTACATAACTGCAACGTGCAAATTGTAAAACGTCATTTTAAAATTAAAAAACTACGATGCACAACAAAAAACTATTATCAATGCTTATAATATAAAATGCGTAAAATCCACGTGTCCCCGACTAGAGTCGAGGTGGCATGACGTGGCAACTTAAGAAGACGGTTTTCCACCGTCGTGTAAATCACATTAAATACGACGGTCAAGACGGTCGTATATAAAGGAACGACATCGTTTAAGATGCCAAAAGCAACGAACCTATAACAAGAATTGACGACCCACATTGTGCTTTGTTTAAACACTTTACACGATGCAGAATGTGCTTCGTGGATAATCAGCATTCACATTGTGCATCGTGGATAGTAATTTAAGTCAAACGACGCCGTTTTGCAAGGGGTTAATCAGGGTTTCCTATATATTCCCTTTCTTCTTCATTTTGCTCAAACCCGAAACCTCCACGACAGAGCCGAAGTCCTTGCTTTCGAATCCAAGCATATTTCTTCGCTGTTTGTCTCCAAAAACTAGCCAAAATCGTGTCATTTTGCTATATGTAAGTAATACTTTTAGCTTTAGTTTCATTAGATGGTTTTTTATGGTTGAATTTAAGTGTTTTAGTTTCGGAATTTATGCATATTTGGATTGTTTTGTATTGATTTTCCAATGCGTTTATTGAGTGTTTTTTATTAGGTTTTGATTTTGACCATGTTTTTTTTTATATTTGTTCGTGTTTTTTAAGCATGATAGGCTTTGGTGGTGGTTTATTGTGTGTGGCTGGTGGCGGTTTTGAACCTGAGAAGCGTATTCGGTGTGGATAGCTACGGGATTTGGTGGCAGTTTTGAGTTGATAGGCATATTGGGTGGCTGCAATTTGTGTCATCGGTGGTTGCAGTTTTGAGCTTTGGCAGCTCAATTTGTGTGTCATCTTTTAAAAGATTGCGCATCGTCTTTGATGGGCATAAACAATGCACAATGTGAGTCGTGTTTGATAAAATTACGATGCGTAATGTCTGTCGTGCAGCCACCGAAGACGACGCACATTTTACCGCGTCAGAACATAACACGACGTGTTTTGCCCGTCGTATTATTTGTGAATTAGCCATGTGGATTTGACATATCTTGGATATAGAGATGTCAAATAAAAACTGTCGTATTTGATACTAAATACAATGGTTTTTGTTTGTTGTTTATTCTTAGAGCTTTTTTCAATGATGTTTAATATGATGATTTCGAACTGTCGTCTAAAGCCTTCCAGACGACATCTTATGTGCGTCGTGGAAAAGGTATTTTTTTGTCGTGTTGGGATATTGAATCTGTGAAGAATTCTTAAGTGAACTCCTTTAAAAGAAGTATGGATGAAAATCCCCTAAATGTATGACATGTGGCAAATCTCTTTTTGAAAGTAAAAAAAAAAAAATGGGTATAACCAATTGCAAAAGGCCAAAAAATGGGAAAAAAATATGATTGGGCAAGAAAATCAAATACATGGCTAGGAAGCTGCTATGTAACCAATTAAATATTTTAACTATATCAAATAGGATTAAAAATGTTAATGATTATGCATCCATATTAATGTTATGAATGAATGTTACATACTATGATCAATATTTCTGATTTTGATAATATTACACGATATTTATAAATATTAAATTTGATGGACATATACTACACATTATAGACTATATTACATGAAAAAGAAAATATTACCAAGTATAGATAAATTTTATATAGTATCGATTAATATTACAAAATATGAACAATATTACTCAATATGGACAAGAAAAACAAAATTACCGAATATGTACAAAAAAAATACCCAATATGGACTACTATTACCTAATATTGAAAAAATTACTAAAAAAAAAAATTACTCGTTTTGGATTTATATTACACTATATAGATAACTATTGCCTGATATGAAAATTTTACTTAGTTTGAAAAACGATGAAAATTTTACACCTTATGGTAAAATATTATTAAGTACGGAACAAAGTTACGTATTTTAGAAAAATATTACACAGTAAAATAAAATTACGGAATATGGATAAAATAATACTCGATATGGACTACCATTACCTAATATTGAAAATATTACTGAATAGGGTACATATTACTCTTTTTGGATTTATATTTCACGATATGGATAACTATTGCATGATATAAAATTTTTTACTCAATTTGGAAAACGATGGAAATTTTACATTTTATGAAAAAATATTACTAAGTATGGAACAAAGTTACGTATTTTAGACAACTATTACACAGTAAAACATAATTACCGAATATGAATCAACAGATACCCGTTATGGCCTACTATTACCTAATATTGAAAATATTACTGAAAAAGACAAATATTAGTCGTTTTGATATTATATATAATTATAAATGATTAAGTAATTTACAATAGTTATCCATATTTTATTTTGATATTATATATAATTATAAATGATTAACTAATTTACGTACCATATGATTAATAAATATTAATTATATTCCTTTATATATTTCTTTTGCGATTTTCTCGTTTGGAAAAAGATTCATCATGTTTCCTTGTACTGTCTTGGCTTGGACCTTAACAGTTTGGTGATGTCAAATACACAATGTAGAGTGGAGAAAACAGTGGAAGACTTTTTGAGGCACTAGTTTGTTTTCCAAACATAGAATTTAGAATTTTCCATAAACTAAATCATGTATTTTGCTTCTTCATCAATAAATTATGTATTAATCTTTATTTAGAATGATGATAGCATTTTTTTTTTCCTTTTATTAAGGGAATATTTTTCACTAGACTTTGAACTAAAACTTAAAAAATATCATCAATGACTATCATTGTTAGCCGAGCTAGCTGTCTCAAACAGGCAAAATGATAATAGTCAGCTTCGGGCTTTAAAAGGATAAAAACATATAGTGCAAGTGCATGCATGGCTCGAATTTCATTTTGCCCTATCTGATTTTTTCAAAAAGCAAAGAAAACCAATAATCTCTAAAGTCGTGGCTTCAAATTTTTGTTTCGCAAAATTGGAACTTAATAGCTACCTTAGAAATTCGACTTTTTATGTTTTTTTGTCAACCAAGGCCGACAATTATCTCTACACTGTTTAATTTGCCATGGCCTCTCACTCTGTCATATTTATCATATTTTTATTTTTATTTGATAGTGATAGTTTTTAATTGGAGTCATAATCATTATGAAAAACTTTTATGCGCAACCAATGCATTGCATGAATAACGTATCATAAGTGACTTAACATTGAACATATAATAATATTTAAATAAAATCTATATTATAACTCTATTGATTATAGCTCTGTGAAATTGCATTTGACTTCACTAATAAAATAACTGGCAATTTGTATATACTAGTTACAATTATACACACAGCAAATATCATAAAGGGTATGGAAAATGCCCCTAAAAGGGTAACCAATCTACGAACGTGGCGGTGTTGAAGGATTCACAGCCAGCAAATAGAGCATGAAAACTCTCCGCAAATATCTGATAAAATTACCCCAATTATCTTAGTTCAAGCTTCAAAACTAACTTCATCCACACACTATTGTCTATTGTTTCTTAATGTAACACCGCAAAAGATAGAGCCTTCTTAATCTAAGATAGAGCCAAACACAAGAAACTGGAAAAACAATAACTATGATAATTGGCAGGAAAATGAACTTCATTCACTTTCTTTGCAGCCAAACACATTGTAATCGTAACAACACCCACCCCCAATAACTAAACATTTTTACATGCCACGAATAAATTAAATCCTAACAAAATACCGTCAGAAATTCAAACCAAATAAAAAATAAATAGCCCTTAACAACCCACGGTAACCATCCAAAATCTTCACAAAAACTACCTTGATTCTGAATAAAAATGCATCAAATAACCCAAATACAGAGAACAACCACTGAACCTAATCATTTCAAAACCCAATACCCATTAAATTATACCTAAAGTCATATGCGTCCATTGCAGACCCTCGAATGAAGAAAAACTCAAAAAAAGCACCGAACATGAGTTCAGACCCAAAATTTTATTACAATATTGAATTCAAAAACAGAAAATTTGAAGAGTTTCGATTTGTTAACCAGTTTTCTGGATTTTAACATACACAAATTAAAAACAAAAAAACAAAAGCAAAACACAGAGTAACAATAAATTACTTGACGAGAAATGGCCGAAGAAAAAGAACTGTACAGACCTTGGGAGAGAAGTACGAATGTATCTGGAAGCGAAAGTGGAGCACAATTGCTCTCCACTTTCCTCTATCGTCTTGCTGATCACCATTTTTGGTTTTTTTTTTTTTTTTTTTTTTTCATTTTCACAGAGAAACTATAAAGGAACTGAGAAAATTGAGTGAGAGCGCGCAACATAGCGAATGAGAGAGATTAGAATGTTTGCTTTTATAGAGATGAAAAAATATAATGAAAAAGCAAAACAAAATAATTTTCTTTTCTTTTTTTTTTAAAGAAAAAAAGAAGGAAATAATTAATATATGACGGAACGTGTGATACAACATAAAAATTATGAGGCGTAAAACTTGGACACGTAACGTAAAAAGGGCTTACTGACATTAGCTATACACTACAAAAAAAACGGGGGTTTTATGACGGCAGCAAATTAGTCACAAGACATAGTTTATGTGACGGAATCATCACTAAAACCACTTTATGTGACGGATAAAAAACTGTCACACGGCCATCCCAATAGGTCCGACACAAAAAGTTTAGTGACCGTTTACTGTTCACCCCGTGACAGAAAATTGACATTGTGTGACGGGTTAACTTGGTCACAAATATTCAAACTCACCGGAGAATCACCGCCAGCAAAGAATTTGAGACGGCATACGGTCTGTCACAGATTAACCATCAGTGACAGTTTTGTGACAACACGCCGTCACAGTAAGTTAAGTGTGACCGAAATTAGTACGTCACAAATAATGCTTTAATTAGACATTCTCTGTCACAATATAACATCTGTGATGGTCTTGTGACGGTAGGCCATCACATTAAACATATTGTGGCAACTGTTATACCGTAAGTTATTACTACTCGAGGTTGTGCAATTGCATTTAGTTTCAGATATCATTCGTCACAATATAACAAGTGTGACGATCTTGTGACTGTATTTCATCACAATAAACATACTATGACGCCGGTTATACCATCAGTTATTATTACTTGATGTTGTGCAATTGTGTTTCGTGTCTGTTAGATAAGATAAATATTGTTAATAATAGACTTCTTATAGATGTGAATATCTCTCTTTGTAAAACTCTATCCTTCCTGATTTCTCTAGGGTTTTAGTTATCTCTTAGTTTACATCTCTTGTATAAAATACATACTGTAAACTAAATTCATATTGTTGAATATACAAAGTTTATTTTTATTAATTATTCTTTCATGGTATCAGAGCTTTTTGACGAAAGTCATGTCGATTGTTAAAACTGATTCTTCTTCTTCTTCTAAAACTGATTCTTTTTCTTCTTCTTCTCTTCCTCAATTAAGTCAAGTGACTTTACCTAATTATAATTTTCCTTACAAATTAAATGAAAACAATTTTGTTTTATGGAAAGCTCAAATTTTTCCAGCCATTGTAGGAAGTAATCTTGAAGGTTTTATTAATGGAGTTATTCAAACACCACCAGAATTTATTACTCCATCAACTGATGAAGCTTCAAGTGATGCACCACCGGTTCCAACAATCAATCCCGATTACCTGCTGTGGCGCCGTTTGGACCAAGCTTTGCTTGGTTGGATCAGGTCTTCCATTGATCCCGAAGTACGAGTCCTTGTTACTGATCCCGACACCTCTGTAAGCTTGTGGAGTTCTTTAACCCGTCTGTTCGGCAGCCAGTCAAGAGCCCGAATGATGCAGCTTCATTTGCAGCTCCAGTCTGTACGGAAAGAAGGCATGACTATCACGGGATTTTACACCAAACTCAAACAACTTTCTGATAGTTTGGCTATGGCCGGTTATGTGGTAAGCAAAGAAGATTTTATTATGTATTTACTTCAAGGATTACCTTTTGAATATGATGCAGTGGTGGCCAATCTTACTTCCAACCGGTCCCCATTGGAAATTAAGGATGTTCTAGCCCTTCCTCTCAGTCAAGAAATCCGGGTATACCCCAACCTTCTGTTCATATGGTTAATCGCCAGCCTCCCAACTTCAACCACAGGCGGTCTAATTATGGCAATCTTTCACATTATACTCCAAACCGTGGAGGAGGTAACTTTCGAGGGAGAAACCGTGGTCGTGGTCGTGGCTTTGGACGCCCTTATTGCCAGCTATGTCTTACACCTAGCCATACAGTGATGCAATGCTATCAACGTTTTAATAGAGAGCTTGTACCCCCAAATTCTATTAATTCATCTCATGCTTCTAATAATAATACTGCTGTATTGCATAATTCCTCTGCCTATTATACCTCACCTGAAGTTGCTGCCAATCCTGAATGGCTTATGGATAGTGGAGCCACTAACCATATTACTGCAGATTTGTCTCATTTACAACACAAGTCTGAGTATGGTGGGCTTGAGAAGCTTGTTATTGGGAATGGCCAAGGTTTGTCTATATCTAATACCGGTTCCAGTAAATTAAAAACTGCCTCTAAAATTCTTCAATTAAATGATATATTACATGTCCCACAAATCAAAAAGAATCTATTGAGTATTGACAAATTGACTAATGATAATAATGTGATTGTTGCGACTCTCGTTTTGTTTATGTTAAGGATCCAATTACGAGGAAGCTTCTACTTCAAGGACCTCTTAAAGATGGACTTTATCATCTTTCTTTACCTTCATCTTTATCTTCAGCTTCTAATTATGTTGCTATGCTTTCTGAATTCAGTTGTTTAAATTCCAGTATTTCTAATAATGACCTTTGGCATTTACGCCTTGGACATCCTTCGTTAAATATTATGCGAATTATTGCTACTACTTTTCCTTCTGTTATATTTAATAATAAAAAGCATTTTATGCAAATTATTGCTACTACTTTTCCTTCTGTTATATTTAATAATAAAAAGCATTTTTGTTCTACTTGTCCACTTGGAAAATCTCATCGTTTATTTGCTCCCAATTCTTTATCTGTCAGTAAAGAGCCATTGGAATTAGTGTTTTCAGATGTTTGGGGTCCTGCTCCTACTTTATCAAATGAAGGATATAGGTCTTATGTTCTTTTTGAGGATGATTTTACACGTTTCTCTTGGATCTACCCATTAAAATTAAAATCAGAAGTCAAAACAATTTTTCTACAATTTAAATTGCTTGTTGAAAATCTTTCTCAGGGAAAAATAAAAGTTTTTCAATCTGACTGGGGAGGTGAATATAGATCTTTGCAACCAATTTTAATGAATTTTGGGATTAAAATTTCAGCGTCCTTGCCCACACACACATAATCAAAATGGCAAAATTGAAAGAAAACATAGGCACATTACTGAAACAGCATTGACCCTTCTTGCCCACAGTAGTCTTCCAATGTCTTATTGGTGGGATGCTTCCTCAACTGCTACCTTTTTAATTAACCGGTTGCCTACTAAAACTTTACAAAATAAATCTCCCCTACAAAAATTATTCAATAAAAATTTTGACTTCTCTTTTTTGAAAACTTTTGGGTGTGAATGTTTCCCTTTTTTAAGACAGTATAATAATAGAAAATTCTCTTTTCATTCTGAGAGCTGTGTTTTTCTTGGGTAGAGTTCTGTTCACAAAGGGTACAAATGCAAAAATCTGAAAACGGGTAAAATATATTTCACCCCCAATGTGCTTTTTAATGAAACAAGTTTTCCGTTTTCTAAACTTGTAGAACCTCAAATATCTAATCACACTAATTTCAATTCTCTTGTCAATTCTCTTGCTTGTCCTTTTATTTCTACTATTTCAGGTACAAGTCCATCTTTACAGACTCCTCCAAGTGCAGCTCCTCCGATTGCTTCCACACGGCAACAAAATGGTAACTCTTCTCTCAATCCTCTATTTTCACAGTCACCGATCCCATCCCCATCTCATGCCTCCAATTTTATTCCCTCCCAATGCTCACTACCTACCCCACCTACTAAAGTGAACTCTCAAAGTCCCCAATCCAGCACATTACGTAAAAGGTTACTGTCATCCTCACCCATTTCTTCACCAACAGATACACCCACCTCCACCTCATCACCCGTACACTCCTCTCCACCTACCATTAATTTCCACATTGATCTTCCTTTACATAAACCAAATTCTACACATGCAATGACCACTCGGTCAAAAGCTGGAATATATAAAAAAAAGGCCCTCACTTGTCAAACCAAAAGTCAATTAGACACCTCCGAGCCTATCAATGTAAAAGCAGCTCTCTCCCATGACCGGTGGACTATTTCCATGCAAGAGGAACTTCATGCTCTTGCCAAAAATAAAACTTGGACCCTTGTGGAACCCACACCCGAGATGAATGTTGTTGGTAATCGGTGGGTGTTTAAACTTAAGCAAAATGCTGATGGCTCCACCAATAGATTCAAAGCCCGCTTGGTTGCTAAAGGTTTTCATCAGAATCCCGGTATTGATTTCAAGGAAACATACAGTCTGGTCATCAAACCATCGACCATTCGATTAGTCTTCTCTATTGCTGTGACAAATAACTGGATGATAAACAGGTTGATATTAACAATGCATTCCTTAATGGACACCTGCTCGAACCTGTGTATATGGCTCAACTGGAAGGTTTTGTTGACCCCAAAATCCCACACCATGTTTGCCGATTACACAAATCTCTCTATGGCCTCAAACAGGCTCCCAGAGCATGGTATGACAAGTTGAAGACAACACTCTGCACATGGGGCTTCAAACTTTCTGTGATGGACACTTTTCTGTTCATTATGACAACCTCCACTGATGTACTTTGGGTTTTGGTGTATATGAATGACATCTTTATTATAGGATCAAATCCGAAACATATTTCAAGCTTCACTACACGGTTAGATCATCATTTCTCTCTCAAGGATCTCGGCTCACTCTCTTTCTTCCTAGGAATTGAGGCCGAACGAACACCTTCCGGACTACACCTCTCTCAAACCAAGTATATCAAAGATCTTCTAGCTAAAACTGACATGCTCGATTGTAGGACATCACCAACACCTGCAAGTACTTCTATTCAACTTAGCAAATTCACGGGCATCACCCTTATGACTCCTTTAATTTACAGAAGTACAATAGGTACCCTTCAGTATATTCTCTTGACACGACCAGAGTTGAGCTTCATTGTTAATCGACTGAGTCAGTTCATGCAAGCCCCCACAGATGTTCATTGGACAGCATGCAAACGTGTGCTGCCCTACCTCAAAGGTACATTACATGTTGGTTTACATTTTCGGCCATCACCATCTTTCTTGCTACACTGATGCGGATTGGGCATCAAATGTTGATGACCGGCGGTCTGCTGGAGGCTATTGTGTTTTTCTTGGTGACAATCTTGTTTCTTGGTCTTCCAAGAAACAAAATGTTGTAGCTCGTTTAAGCACTGAGTCTGAATATCGAGCCTTGGCAAATGGTGCAGCAGAGGTAGTCTGGATTCAAGCATTGTTGACTGAAATGGGAATACATTTAAAGGGGACACCGGTTCTATGGTGTGACAACATGGGTGCTGGAAGTCTCACTGCAAATCATGTATTCCATGCACGCATAAAACATATAGAGGTAGATGTCCACTTCATACGTGATAAGGTGCTTACTGGGATACTAGAGGTTCGATATGTTCCAAGTGAATATCAAATTGCGGATGTGTTGACTAAAGTCTTATCAACACAATGTTTTCTGTTACTACGAGACAAACTGCATGTGTGTCGTACCCCATCCAGTTTGAGGGGGGATGTTAGATAAGATAAATATTGTTAATAATAGACTTCTTATAGATGTGAATATCTCTCTTTGTAAAACTCTATCCTTCCTGATTTCTCTAGGGTTTTAGTTATCTCTTAGTTTACATCTCTTGTATAAAATACGTATTGTAAACTGAATTCATATTGTTGAATATACAAAGTTTATTTTTATTAATTATTCTTTCAGTGTCGGATCTCATTCGTCACAGTATAACATCAGTGATGGAATTGTGACGGTTGACCATCACAATATAGTTTTTTTTTTTTTTTTTTTTTTNTTGTTTCTTCTCAATTTTATTGAGATTTTATTTTTGTTTTTCAGAAATTGTACCTCACCCTTTCAATATTGATATGGTGTATGTTCCTTAATAACACAACACATTGAATATGATAAGAACAAAGTAAAATTTACATATAAAGAGTAGTCAAACAACAATATGAAGGATTAAAAAATTCTTCATTGAAGCACTTCTGCTATTGCATGCTTCATTGAAAATTTTTCCAAAACAAGTCCTAAGAGTCCTACAAATGCCTACCATATACATACCAAAGCAGCATGCATGTTTACATTTGCACCATACACAAGCATGCACAAAACCTTCTAGTCCCATTCAAAAAAAGTGATCCCAACTTGGAAATATTTTCCCTACCACACAATATTTCAGCTACAAAAAATATTAAGGCATAACTCTACCTACATGTCCTCTTGAGAATGGATCACAAGTCGGTTAACCTCCTTCATTTACCTGCACCATTAAATTTCCTAAGCATGCTTCACTATAGAATATTGAAATACAGGGAAAAATATTAAACTAAACAACTTTTTTTCGTCACTTCCAATGTGTTAAATCTCCTACTTCAGGTTTTAAAGTTTAACAATTGACATGTACCTTCACTGTCCTCAACTATTGGGGCGAGACTGACTATCCCATCTCGGTGTCAAAGACTTCATATGTCCTTGCAATAACCTGAATTTTGCCTCCATTTCAGCAACACGTGCCTCAAGTTTTTTATTTTGCAGCTTCAAGGCTTAATTAAAGGCTCTTGTTTCTTGCATTTCTATTTCAACAGCAGCCATATCAAGATGTGATCGTTTGGAATGATTGATAGATCACAATTTATATATGTTTTATATACCTTGATACTTAAATTAAGCATGTTTTATTCATTTAAAATAGATTAATATGTGTTTTTCTATATTTGAGGTGATCTTGACCTCAAGGAAGAGAATTTGAAGAAAAATGGAAAAACTGTAATTAAAAGCATGCAGACAAATTAGCCCAGGCCCTGGGCAGGCGCCTGGCCGGTGATTTCAGCTGCTGCGAGGCAGCAAGACAGAACAGCCCAGGCGCGGAGCCCGGGCGCCTGGGCTGGCGCGATTTTGGTCCGTTTAGGCGCATTTTTGTGTGTTTTGTAGCCCTAGGTTTTTAGTTTAAATAGGTTTAAGTTATCTTGTATTAGGATAGACATTTTTAGAGAAAAAACAACTTCAAGAGAGAGAGATTTCTAACAATTATGAGTAGCTAAATCTTTCTCTTGGGTAAGAGTATCATTCATTGCTAAAGTACAAGGTGTGAGACTTGGTTTTTAAGTTTTAATTCAAGTTTAATTATTCAATTTGTGTTCTTCCAATTTATTTGTTTATTATTCAATTCTCTTTTGATTATAATTTGGATCCGTTATAATTATTCGTGGGTTGGGTATTTGCTAATTAGGAATTCAATCGTATTGAATGTTCTATGTTTAGTAGCACTTTGATTTTAATAATTGCATGCTAAGTTTTTGTTAATTTCTTAGGAGAATGCATAATAGATTAAAGTTTTACAATGTTTGTAGGACTTGTTTATTGTTGGTTGCTATTGTTCTTAATGCTGTTCTGATTCGATTTAGATCACACTGGTTTAGATATTTCAGAATTATGGTTAATTTACGATCGTTTCTGAATTAATTAATTGTGAGAGTTAGAATAAAATTGGTCGTGCTATTTTATTCAATCCAACATTGAATGATTATTTTTGGATATATTTTTGTCTATGTCACCTATTCTTTAGTAATTGAAGATACTCTGACCCAAGGTTTTCTCCAATTGTTATTTTCAATATTTATTAATTTGTTTGCTTTAATAATTGAACTTCTCAACATAAAATCCCCTGTTTGTCTTTTTAATTTTGCTTTAATTGGAATAGATTGAGTTTGATTATCAATCTCTGTGGAATTGACCTAAACTTGCTACTACTACGGTAGTGTTTGAATTCAGTAATTAATTTTGGTGTTTACGACACACATCAATGATGCATTGGGCCAATACCCATCCCACATTGATGTCCGCATTTTGGAGGTATAACCTTGTCAAAATTTTACTCGGTTGTCAATTTTAATCCCTTCGCTGAATCTCTAAGTCTAATCAAGTTCTCCTATATAATAAACAAAAGACCAATATGAGTCTTATTACAATCAACATCTTCCAAGTGAACTAAAATTACAACACACACACACAGCCATATATATTAACTACAAATTTCAGATTGCCTCCATTACTTAAGAAAATGCCTACAATCATATTATGTGGAAGGAAGGCACAATTTATATTTTTTGAGTTGTGCAGCAAATTGATTAACACTAAAGCAGCTCTTGTATGTTTACCAAATAGTTAGTTTTGGGGTACTCACATAAATTCTTTCCGACTTCCCATCCACCCATTTCTTCTTAGTTTGGTTGTAGTGGGTGGTATACCACAAAGCATACCGGTCCACCGATCCATCATATACAATGATTACGTACAAAACATTAGTGTCAACTAACTTCCACTTCCACAAGCATAATTAGTGCAACGAACATGTAATTTATTCAATCACCTCTTGTATGGCCTCATTTGCAAGTCTAGCAAATGACTTAGTTCCCAAACAATGATTGACTCATTCCGCACCTCTATTTTTTTTGTTTGTTTCACTCATTTTCTGCAAACCGTGATTTAATTATCATCAATCCATATATTTGAATCACTACAAGTTTAAATATGCAAATCTACCTTGAAGTTATTGGATTTGAATCTCTCAACGCATAGTAGCCATTCATGCAATGCAACTGCTTTTGGACATGCAGCGATTACATCGTCCTCTGTTGAACATTAGTCATATTTCTCTTTCAATCTATATCTCCAGCTCTGAAACTGATTCTTCATCTGTTTGTGCAGGACTTCATAATGGTGTGGTGTGTCACCAAAATCGAAATACAGCTGCAACAAATATACACATAATCGGGTGAGCAAACCATTTTAATTTTCAAAACAAAAAATAGCTTATAATGTGTAATTTCAAAGAGCCAAAGTTCTTTATTGGCGGGTACTTAACCTTCAATTTGTCCATAATTTCTTCCTTCCTGTCGGTTGGTACATCACTCCATTCGTTGACATACAGAGGTGCTTTGCTTCTTATCAACGCCCCAATTTTAGTTGTGAGTTTTTGAGCGAAAGGACCGACAAATAGCATCACATGGGGCAGAGCCGTCACCGTCATGATCCCCAAATTGGGGGTCTTCTTCCTTGCCATTGAAAAACTTTGAGTCGGTCCTCGCGTCCTTCTATGTCCTGTGGCTGCAAATGGATGGTTACCGATATAGAACAAAACCCCATATGCATACTGAAAATACATAAAATATAAACCTATCACGTAGCATGAGTCACATTCATATGTCAATGTATAAACGAATGCATCTTTATCGTAACATGCTCCAAAAGCAGCATTAGTAGAACCTCCTACTTCGCCTTCCATGCCGACACGGGTACTCGCATCCAATCCTTCATCCGGATTAGGTGGCATTGTTTCATCGTCATCAGCATTTGCGTCATCCCCCTCATTTTTAGCTATTGGTGGGATAGAATCCTCATCAATTAGAGATGATGGAGCAAGTGTATCATTACCATCACCGTCATTAGATTCGCTCCCACTCATATTGTCTTCATGTGTTCTCTCAACATTGCGTTTCTGATGTTGCGGTGCTCCACCAAATTTGGTTACTTGACTTGGGCTACTTCTTAATACACGCCTTGATGTTTGAGTCTGACACACTCCTATTTCAACATATACCAAAATACTAAAATATGCAGAGAGTATCTCAAGGTACTCATCCGCAACCCTACTGTCAGTGATGACAACATCGTCAATCCATACTCAAGTACACTATGATATTGACAAAACTTAATACAATACTAATTTAGTTTTTAAAAAAAGGCACATAAAAACAGCCACACTTTGTACCATGCATCTCAAATTTGGTTCATACTTATTTTTGGAAATTTAATTTTCAATTGCAGCCACACTTAATCCTATACATATTGGCAAATCTTATGAAATCATTTACAAAAACGTGCAGATTTTAAAGGAAAAAAGCTAATCCATACTTACTTTTGATAAGAGGATGTGCTTGGGAATTATCGTCAATATTCCCTAAGAGCTTACAATGCTAATTAAGTTTTTCAATAAAGGCACATAAAAACAGCCACACTTTGTAACATGCATCTCAAATTTGTTTCATACTTAGATTTGGAAATTTAATTTTCATTTGCAGCCACACTTAATCATTTACATATTGGCAAAGCTTATGAAATCATTTACAAAAACGTGCAGATTTTTAAAGGAAAAAAGCTAATCCATACTTACTTTTGATAAGAGGATGTGCTTGGGAATTATCGTTGATATTCCCAAATAGCTGAACATTGACCCGTTTCCTCGGACTCCGGCGTAGTGGCAGCAATGGTTGGGATAAAGCTATGGCTTTTGCTATATGACATCATTTATTCAAACACAGTAACAAATATTTAAGCATCTAATAGAGTTCGAACTTTGAAGTAGTAACTACCTTTTGTGATCTTTCCTACAACTTGATTGTTTTGTGATGACGTCGGCTCATGTATACGTGTAGGTGTGGTACTATGAACTTTATCTCCTCTCCGTTTGCACACACTAACCCAATCGGAACCTGCAATTAGTGGAAAATGTACAACTGCAAGGTTAGTGCAGTACTACAAATAGTTTGACAATCACAAAATTATATACAAAATTATATATATATATAAAAACAAGAAAGTAGTGCAAAAATATGCAGCATGTACAATTTGTCTTCTTGCTAGGTGCCGAACCTATTTGTCCCCCTTTCTTTTGCAATGGTTTGGCATTGGATTGCCCTCTGCGCAATGGTACCTTCTTGCCCAACATTATATCGTTCCACCATATGTATATAACGAACCTGCAAGAGCAATAAAGAATCACATAATTAATATAACAGTCCCACCATAGTTAGTTACCATATCCACCCATGTTTCGTGCCAAATGTTGTTAGATTTCGTACAAGCAACAAATAAAACACTCCGATGCTGCCACAAACCACAAGCCAAATTAGTTTACGAACAATACTTAACCTTCAATTCATCCAAAATCTCTTCTTTCCTATTGTTTGGGACATCACTCAATGAAGATGGGTTTTGCTTATTATCAACGGCCCAATTTCAGTCGTGATTTCTTGAGAGAATTCACCAACGGTTATACTCAAATTTCCCTGTTCGTTATAATATTCTCCCCTGTTCTTTAACTAACTCACAACAGCAAGCTTCTCGGCAGCAAGAAAAAGCTGAGTTGGGTAGCCCTAAATGAATTCCTTGACCTTTGAATTATCCATAAGGTATTTTCCCATAATCAAGTGTATCACAGTCAGTGATACCAAACTTTCATAGTTATATACCTCTACAGTCAATTCTCCAATATATATATATATATATATATTCCTCTGCCGTCAAAGTCATTGTTCTCAACATGTTATTCAATCATCGAGACTACCAAAATTACCACCAAATTAACCTCCATATATAGACCGCCAAAACCTTACAACCACAGCAATGAACCTCAAACATAGCCACGGAAGAGAGACAAATTAATAATAACTACAAAAAAAAATAATAAGTTTTTGTTGTATTTTTTGCTCAAGAAAAAATATCACCATACTCATTTAAGTTGGCTAGGTTAAAAAATTGAGCCTACATGAGTATTAATGGAATTCAAGCTTCGGTTTCAAAGCAGCTTTCTCATTTACAAGTCTTGATGCATCTAATTCAATAATTTATATAAGTTATCATTAACTCTATTGTCACCTACCTTTTAACATAAAGTAGAAAATATAGCATAAAGTATAAAGAAACTATTTCGGCATATATATATATATGCGCGTATGTGTTGCAGAACCAAACTTATGCATAGTAATTTCCGATCATTTTTGCAACAAATTCCATGGACAAAACCCACACATTGATCACAAACAAATGGAAAAAAATAAAAATAAAAAACCCAAATCCAGCATTTGCAATATAAGAGGGATGCAAGACATTGTCGAAGGGGAAAAAGTTTAAACCATCAGGAAGCTTGATGTAAATGTGAGTGTGTAAAACTAAATGAAACAGAAATAGCCATTAAAACTAGTTGCTGCAACCGAAAGTAGAGGCAACCCTAGGGGGAAAAATGGGCTAAACCGTACCTTATTTATCCTATACGGTGCCTAGCGTTTCCGGCGAATCGGAGGAGATGGAGGCATTGATGGACGGCTGGTGCTAGGAAAATGCCAAGTGAGCCGCCCTTGAACCTCACGCAACGAAGGAATTCCAGTTATACTAAATGTATGGGCAGGAAATCTTCATTTTAAATTTTCCAGTCAAAATGTTAAGCCTCATTTGAATTTTAGGTGTAATTGTGACAGAACGACTGTCACAATTAACAATATATCCAACTGTGACCGATATACAATTGTCACAGAATCAACAGCAAATTTTTTATTATTTTTTTCATGGAATCTGTGACAACATTAGCTATACTCCGTCACAGATGAACTCAAAAAAATAAAAATAAAAATTTGGCTCCAAAACATTTATGACCATTAGTGACAGCACCTTGTGACTAGGTAAAAGTTGTCACATATAATGTACAATAAGTGACGGTCAAGCTGTTTCCGTCGCTTTAGGCCCTATTTTTGTGATGGGTAAGAGAAGGTCACAAATAAATCCGTCACAAAACCTCCATTTTTTTTTGTAGTGATAGCAATTGCTTTTTTTTTTTTTTTATAAAATGTGTCCGTTTGGCCGTGGAGTGTATAATTTTAATTTTAAATTGTTATACTTAAACTCAAATCCTAGGCAGTCTACTTAAAGAGAGGCCCACTAAAGAGATAATTTGATTCCCAAGCATCAAATACAAGGTTTTATCCTTTCTCTTTGCTGTAGAGAACCACAATTTATATGACATTAAAGAGAGGAAGTCATTCTTATGTGATTTTTGAATCTTAGAAAAGCTTCAACAAGAGGAGAAAAAATTGTGCAACGCCAAAATGAATTATTATTGTTGAAAACTAATGGAGACGTATCTATCACGTTAATGATCATCATCAACTTTACTTTGATATCATGATTAGAAGCATGACCCCACAAAACCCAATATCTAATTACAGTTAAATCAATTCAAAAGAAATTCAGAAGTATATATATTTTCCACCCCAAAAAAAATAAAAATAAATCAAAGTTATAAAATTGATTTTTTTTTTCTTTCTTAAGAATATAACGTGGAGAAAGGATACAAAAAGACTCGTATAGGCCAACTATTATGTGAGAAAAAGAAAAGAAAAATATAGAGACTTTTAGTGGTCATTAATATTTGGTTGAATGAAAATTGAAATAGCAATATATACAAGCAGCAATAAAACCAGAAATTGAATGAAATTTGAGATTTGGTCGTCTTTCTCAACTACTAGCTAGTTTCCTGCAAGCCAAGGAGTCATACCAGTCAATCAACTTTAGTTTTGTCTCAAGTACTTCATTAATTCCTTTTAAAATTTCAGGTCCATCCATATAATAGTGTCATAAAAACACAAGAAAGAAAGAAAAAAAAAAGGACAAATGAATAGAAGCCGATAAAGGCACACAAACTGATCCAGACTGATCAAACTGACAAAGCTAATTAGTTCAGTTTAGTTCGGTTTTTGGTTCATAATGGAATTGAGTCAGTTTAAGTTTGCTAAATGATTTAGTTCGACTCAGTTAAAAATAAAAATTCATAAAAAAATTGAATAGATATTGGTCAATTCAATTTGGTTTGATTTTACTAATGGTTTGAATCAGTTTGGTTTGAAAAAACATGTAAAAAAAAACGAATGAACCAAACCTAAACCCATCCTTAGAAACCAGCACTACTACAAAATAGGGTCATAGACGACGGTTAAAATCCGTCGTCTTACGTGTTTAGACGACGAACATGAAACCGTCGTCTAATTAGGCGTCGTCAATACTCAAAAAACATCTACGACGGTTAAAAACCGTCGTCTATGTTTAAATATCGACGACG
>QANX01001796.1:0-28828 GCA_003254975.1 Ochetophila trinervis | reverse complement strand
ATCTCATCCATCCTAGATTTCAATGTTTCTTCCATCCTAGAATTCAATCTCTCTTCCATCCTTCTATACTCACCCTCCAAAGATTGTCTAAGAGCTTTGGATCCGGTGTTGCCACTTGCTCTTCTTCCGAAGTAGAAACTCCTTTTCCATCTCTTTTAGACATTCTTACAAACTCCCTTACGTGTTTAACTCAAAAAAATGGTAAACCCTCGTGTTTCACTCAAATTTGGCTTTTACCCTCTATATGCTCACCACTCAAGCCTTTTACCACTCAAGTCTTGTTCACCCAGTTGCACTTCAGAACCAATTATCTTAAACAAAAATATAAAACTAAAATAGCAAATTTCAAAATTAAAACCTAACAATAAAAGCAAGTTCAATTCTAGAGCAAAATTGGCACAAAAGAAAAGGACAAAAGAGTAATGAACAAATAATAATTACTCTATAAAATCAACACAATGAGAAAATAGGAAACTAAAGAAATTTAGAATAGGAAAGTATGAAAATAAGAAACGATGAAAAAAGGAAAGTAAGAAAATAAGAAAATATGAGAATAAGAAACAAATAAATTAGAAAACTAAGAAACTATTGCATAACTTCATTATTGTTGTTTGTCGTACAGCTTTTTTATTTGGGCCTGTTTTCGACTGGGAGGAGAATGTTTGGAAGTTTGTTGACGCGCATTACTGCTTGGGGAGAATCTGAGATGAAGCGATTCATGAAGATATTCACCCGAAATGGAGGTGTCCTTTCTGACAAGGTAAATTTAGCAAATATATCTCTTTATGGCATACTTTAAAATTTGTGCATTTTACTTATTTAAATTAATTGCAATATTTTTTACCCCGTTGGCACGTAAATATCAGTTTTGCGTATTATAGGTTGTTCAGGGCGAAGTGTCAACATCGAAGAAAAGTACGATATTAACAGCTGTACATGCCATTCAAACAGATGTTGGTGTTTTGCATGGAAAGGTCACATATTCGAGTAAAAACTATAGGAAGTTCAAAGCGGAGGTGACAGAGCACCTTTCAATCATTTCTCAAACATTAACCAAGTTGAATGAAGCAGTTGAAAATTTGACTTCGAATATCTCAAATCCAAAGTCCAATGGTGACACGGTCAGAATTCAGAAAGAGGTGAGGAAAGGCAAACAACCAATGCATGCCGGCCACAAAAAGATAGGAAAGAAGGATTTGTCAATCATATTGCTTTCCACTGAAGAAAAAATTCCACCGAAGAATTATGCGGACAACGATTCATCCTCGTTTGGCAAGTCACAGTTCCGAAAGCACTTGGATGCATTGACGACAGAGCTAGCACCCACTCGAGTAAGAAAATTTGTCATTTGTTATTTTTTCTTTTGTTTGTCATTTCTATTGCACAAGCCTGAAATATTTGTGATTGATACTCTAAATTTGTCATGTGAGTGGGGAAAAGTTTGCCACTTCTAATGCACCAAGTAAGCGTTATGTGCGTACATGAGCTTCAACACGTCATAGCGGTGTGCCACTGAATGATGACGGTTTCAAACTGAGTGAAATTTGAACAAATGTCTCCAGCTCTTCTGAGTTTATTTCTGCGGGTCCATTTCGTGTGGAAAAAAAATGCCGCCGGCCAATGCAAAATTACTTGAGTACATTTTCAACACAACACTTGATCCAGAGTAAGTGCACTCTCAGTCGTTCAAGTCGATTTGTTTAATTGGATCTATGCACTGTGTTTTGTTAAATAATGGCCATCAAATTGTTGACATTCTTGCTTATGTTTGGTAGGGAAATATTGGTGCAAACGGCACAGAATTTCTATACTCGCCATGTACTTCAGTCATTATGGCCTTTGAGGTGGCTATGTAAGTTATCTATCGCTTCCCTGCCTATGCCATTCGTATTCAATGTACTTAACAGTGTAGGCTTAATTGTGAAGGTCATAACATTGGCGGCAGACATGCTAACGCTTCACCAAAGAAGAGCATATTCAGAAGCAGCTAGGAATTAGTTTTTGCCAACTTACTTCCAAGTGCGTACTTGTTAGATTGATAGCGTTTTCGTGAATGTGTGTTGGCATGCTAATGGAACTAATATGTGCACTATATTTTATTTGTTTTGCATCGACTAGCAACAAGCATTGCAAACTAACAAGAACATGTCCACATTTGACAAAAAAAGGAAATTCAGGCAGTTGTACATGGGGAAGCTGCATGCCATTGAACAGGTGAACAATCATTGTACCATATGGCATTGTACATGACTGTTATGGAACACGGGGTTAAATGTTTTGGTACATTTTGTATATTGATCGAAACATGTTGTCAATATTTTACATATGTACATTCCGTTGCATGATCCACAAGGTCATTGGTATCTAATGGTTGTATGTGTGTCGGGAAACATTTGTGAGATATGGGATCCCCTCCCATCAGCCAAGGGACTATCGCCCGGGAAAAATTGGCACGCTCCGTTGTAAGTCCATCGTCTTAGACTTAGATATATTGTATTTTTAAAATTTTATATTGGACGTCTGGAATGCATATTATAATGATGCATACTATCTATTGCATATTGGTTTACGGCTTACCAGGGTTAACTAATGTATTGCAGTTGAGTTCATTGGATCTTATCTTCTGTGATGAAATCTAAGAACTTTTCAATCGAAAGAACTTCTTCAGTTCTCTTGTCCTTAATTACTGAAAAGATCGGGCGGAACAACCATATGGCCATGACTGTGGGCTTTACATAATCAAGTACATGCAACAGACTCGAGACCTCGAAGTAAGCGATGACTGCGATTGTTATAGACGTCTATTATTGTTGATCATCATTCATTAGTTGTGACATTCTATTTGTTAATGTGTAGTTTGACTCGCAACTGGAAAGAGCTTATACTGCATTGGAGCTAGTTTGTGATGGTTATAATACCGAGGCGGCCATACTATATCAAAAAACAATTGCATATTCAAATGCACATTTGTTGGGTGCTGCCAAAGCACCAATGGAGGTTGCAAAAAGATCTCCATCTCCCGCTCGAAGGCCAAAACGGACAAAAGTACAGAGGAAAAAGAGATAAAGTGTGGGATTTGTTTTATACTCACAAGCATAGTTTTTTTGTTCCTTGGCGAACTGTATATACTTTAATGTCATTTCAATCCATGGGTTAAAACTATTGACTATAGCATTATCTTAGTTTGTGTTTGATACGCGTAAGCGTATTTTTGTAGGTGTTGGCCTCTGTACAGTCACAATATGTCATTTTATAAATAGTGATACTTTCTGGACTTAAAAGTATAGCTTATCTTCAACTTTCTGCTTTATATGATTAACGCAAACTGTTAACTGTTTTGTGATATATCTTGCACCACAACATTTCCTTATTGCATTTCTTGTCAAACACTCTAACTGTGATCCCCCGCAATATATGCCATTTGAATTACGATGAATAAATGTCCTAACAGAATAGTATTAACATCAATAATTAAACGAGTTTAAAAACTGTATTTGGATAATACAATTAAAATTGTGACATGCACATTGTCGTTCACATTACATGTAGCCAAGGGTTGGAATCTGCAATCCAGTGTATATTTGATTCCAAGTTAACAAACTTACCTATAACCTCCCTGCCACCATGGACCCAACAAATCGTCTTTGGTTGTGTTGTCGATACTTGTGTTGGTTTGAAATGTTTGAAATGTTACAATCTACGTGCTCCCACCCGCCATTGTGCATTAACTCATGCTTAATGAAGTCTACTGTCCTCGATGATTCCCAACCAATTTCAGATGCAGTATCATTTAATCCAACATTGTTGGATGTGTTAAAGTATCCACATTTGTCGTCCGTCATTTTTTTACACAAGTTCGCTTCGTGTGACCAACCATTTTGCACTGACTGCATCATCATTCCTTTTGCCTCCTTCGTCCCAGCAGCTGCTCCACCTTTGGTCTTCACTACAAGTGGATCTTGTATGACGTTCTGTTTCACTTTCCTATCCCTAACTGTCAATTCTGTTTCGTCAAAGACCCTTGCAGCTTCTTCCAATCAACTTATCAAATTAAACATTTCTCTTTTAGCCACTTCGTATCCTCATTCAGTTTTTTATCCAAACAAACATATCTTGTTACATATTACAGACAATGATGCATAACGAATTGACATTGCTGCCTCGTTGGATAATTCACCTACCCCGCAATGTTGTTTGCTTCCCTCGATCTTTGCGTCCTTTCTCCACAGAGGTATAATCAATGAATCAGGAATTTTATCAAGATGCTCCTGCTTCATGATGTACAAGGCTTGACTACATGGAATACCAACACTGTCAAACAAGTTGCATGAACATTCTATATGGTTATGTTTAACGTAGTACGTGACGCTCCATTTGGACTGAGGTTCTCTAAACGTAGTCAAGCTGTACAACCTCTTGTCTCCGTATCCGAAGCAATTGTTTTTAATCAACAATGTCTCATTCTGTATCTGCATCTGCACTTTCTTATAAATTCTCCTGGTGTATACTTCTCCTGCATGTTTCTCATAATGCTTGAGGTGTGTAATAGGGACTGTAATTGTAGATGTACTCTTAACATCGTCGTGTACCTTCTTGTTCCGCACCCATGATATAGCCCTGTCTACCTGCATTGTGAACTCATATAACTTCAATATGCCTTTCACATATTTGTTCATACAGGAATTCATGCTCTCACATCTCTGAGTGCTACGCAATCCAGAAAAAAAATTTTCCTTCATGAAAGCTTCGGCCCACAGTCCACGTCTCTCATTCATCTTTTTTATCCATTCATTACCATGCAAAGAAAATTTCTCCAGCATGCGGGACCATCAATTTTGGAACTCTTCCATACTATACTCATTCATCATGCAATCAGTGAATGCCCGCACCTTGTCTGGATCATGCAAGTTTGCTTGAGCATTTCTCTCTATATGCCATGTGCATAGTCGGTGGTTCGCGTGCGGAAAAATGTCTTGAATTGCTTTTCTCATTGCCTTATCTCCATCATTAACAACTGAATTAGGATGCTTATTGTACATTGCTTGAAGGAAAGTACGCAGAACCCATGTATACGTTTCAACTGATTCATCAACTAGCAATGCCATTCCAAAAATGCATGTTCTGCTATGATGATTTACACCCACCATACACGTTCATTTTATAAGTTGCATCGAATGCCATCACATCCCCAAAACACTGGTAATCAAACTGAGATATTGAGTCTGTCCAAAATATGTTCGTAAGTCTATTATCTGAGTCAACTGTATAGTCAAAGAATATATCCTGATCTATCTCCTTCTTAGTACGAAAGTGCGCAATCAAACTTTCTGCATCCATTTCGTGTACACCATCATTGCGGTCGAATGTAAATTTATTGTGCAAATCTTTCAATGTGAACCCCACTCGATCGTATCCACCAGCTTTGTCCACCATGTACTCCAATATTTTATATGTTCCAATACCAACATTGTGCATGCCTCTAGCTTCTATCAGATAGGAATCTTCAACTGATCGGTTGGATCGAAAAAAAAATTTTTGGATACCATTTAGCAAAGGATGTGAATGGCCATGTACAAATTTTGTCACTATCCAATTTCCTTTTCCCCTATTTTTAATCACACCAAACAAAGCTGGACATCCTACTCAAGTAAGTGTCCTCGGTTTCCTCTGCCTATCTTTTTTGTCGTGCCACACGTGGCTTCTATATCCTTCCTTTTCACAAACCCAAATGCGTTTCTGAATGTCTCTGTTACAATCCTTTTTCACATGATGCTTGCGCACGCCGAATCCAATAATATACGTTGAATAGAACTCCGCTGCAGCTTCAACAGACTCAAACTCTTCACCTACCATGTCTTCCGTACACAAAGAACCAATTTTTTTTTTCTTTTTTGAATTTCATTTCAACATCTTCGATGTTCAAACTCTCCGAATTATTGCAATCCATACTTTCCGTACTTTGTTTTCAAATGTTTTTAACTTCCACCGTACGACCATCCACTATATTTATATCTTCTACAAAAGTTTCAACTATACTACATTTTCCTTGTCTTCTACACATTTGGGGTGCTATACCACTGAATTTGCATAGCTAAATATACTATATTATTCAGGCAAACGACGTATAAAATATATATTTTACGACGAAAAGTAACACCACAACATTTGTCCCTAACAATGCGACAGTAATATATTTAGATTAATTTTTCAAAGAAATGTTGTGAACTCAAATTATAAGATAAACCCGAAGTTTACATGTATATAGTGAACTCAAATATTTACTGTTCGCACCACACGACATTGAAATTGCAAATCCACTGCAATGAAATATTGGTGAAACGCAAGTTGGTCTGAAATGCTGGTTGGTTTGAGAAAAAAATGAGATGTTGTTTGTGATCCAGTTGGAATTTTAGGATGCCATTGTGGCATTTATGACTGTGGTTGGTCATTCACCAACCCAAAACTTATTACATGATGTAGAAGAATTTATTACATTTTGTAAGGACTACCAACCTCACTAACCTCATAGTTAACATTGCACTTATTTTTTACGCCATGGTTGTTATAATGAAAAAAGAAGTTGACATCAATTTATGGCACATTAACACAATTGGATATTTTGGGTATATATTGAATTCACCCCGTATACATAAACAGGAACCCCGCATATATTCATGGGGTACATATTTATCCTGTCATCCTTTTTTCAGTAAAGGGTTCATACATTTCAGAATATACCACGTGTACATCCCGCGGTACCTCACAATAAGAAACGGGGTTAACGTTAACCGGTACTTTGGTGTCTCTGACTTGTGCCCCGTACCATAAAATGCAGGAACCCCTGATTATATGCATACAAAAATATCATTTCTTGTTACAAGAGGACCCCGTGTACTTCACGGGCTGCCCTAGAATAAGAAATGGGGTTAACGTCAAGCGGTCCTTTGGTATCTCTGACTTGTGCCCCGTACCATAAAATGGGGGAACCCCGGGTTATATACGGGTGAAAATATCATTTCTTGTTACAAGAGGACCTTGCGTACTTCGCGGGCTACCTCGGAATAAGAAACGGGGTTAACGTCAAGCGGTCATTTGGTGTCTCTAACTTGTGCCCCGTACCATAAAATGCGGGGACCCCGGGTTATATGCGGGTGAAAATATCATTTCTTGTTACAAGAGGACCCCGTGTACTTCACGGGCTACCTCGGAATAAGAAACGGGGTTAACGTCAAGCGGTCCTTTAGTGTCTCTAACTTGTACCCCGTACCATAAAATGCGGGGACCCCGGGTTATATGCGGGGTTCATTATTTTTGTTTAATTTGTTTGGACGACCATATTAACTGTTAACTATTTGCTAAAAAAAAAAAATTTAAATGTTAACTTTATTTGGACTGGGGACTTTAAGGCAAGGCAAGCTCTCGGGGCCTTCTTACACGACTATGGGGTAGCAAACAGAAGTTAGCGCAGTAACACAGCTACAGCAGTTCACGGCAACAACCGATTCAGAGTGCAACCGTTCTGTCTGGGCAATTTTCCATTCACATTCATTAACTACGACAATGGAGAGAGTTAAACAAACAGCCGGCAAAGAAAAGCCGCCGAAACCATCTCAAAAGCAGATGAGAACCAGTACTGCCGCAGACCAAGTCTGAGAACCAAGCACGTCGACCCCATGAACAGCAATTGGGCCCAGCGTAGACCCCACCGTAGACTCCAGACCACCGCTCTCAACCCATGATGAGGTAACATTGGTCATTCACCAATCCTTAACCCTAAAAACTAAATTCTCCTTTCATGGAACACCATCTGAAACGGAGAACAGTGCACGATTCGGTTCAATTGATTTTTTTGTTGTTAAAGTACTAAATTTTTCATTCAAATTTTAAGCTTTTCCAAAATGCAAAAGTTAGGGATTAAAATGGTTCGATTAATACTTAGGGATTCAATTTAGGATAGTATTAACTGTCATAAGGGTTTACCCCGGGTATGACACGGGTCACCCCCTCTAAATACACGAGGTGTGATTTGAATTGGACTTCTGGATCTCTGCCATTTGTCCCGTAAACAAATCGCGGGGACCCCGGCGTTACAGCGGGATTCATATTTGTATGCCCAATGAAATCGTTACCCTGTGTATGAGACGGGTCACGCCGTCTTAAAACACGAGGTTTAGTTGGTAGACCTCGGGGTTAAAGCAGGGTTTAAATTTGAATAGTTTGATACATATTTAGCCTGTGAATAACATGGGGTCCATGTTTTTCAATAAATTGTTTTATGCCATTTGCAATTTGGGGTCAAGGGTTTGAGTTTAACATTTTATTTGTGTTAACCTTAAATTTTTGATGTTTTGGTAAGCTTAACATAAACTTTGATTGTGTTAACAGGATAGCCCATTTGTCCATAATCGTATTTTTAAGGAAGGAGAGGTGTGGGCACTCAATCTGTCATCATATGCACAAATTTTCCAGGCGATTGAAAAGATAAAGAGCAAGCTCACAGTTATGCAGCTACAGGAGTTTGCGAAGACGTGTTTCGACCACTTCGTTGATATGAAGAAGATCATGCACCAAGGCCAATTGATACACCATTTAGGGTTGAGAAAGGTAGAGTCAGATGACAATGAGGTGCTGGACTTCAACATAAGCAGAACCGGTGTGTGGTTTGTAGAGAGAGATTTTGCATTAGTCACTGGGTTACGGTGCAGCCCCGACATTGTGGACCACAATGATGGAATACAGACCATCGCAACCCCATTTCAATTATGAGAGAAGTACTTAGACAACTCGAGGTCCATCAAGATTGAAAGGTTGCAGAAATGTTTTGAGACTGCACAATTTGGTACAGAAACCATGGATGCTGTGAAGATGGTGCTACTATATTTGTTGAACTGGGGACTTTTAGGCGTGCTCCAAAAAACTTTAATTCTGATCAAATTTGTGACGCTTGTAGAAGATTTAGAAAAATTCAATATATATCCTTGGGGGACATTTCTATACAACGAGACAGTTAAAGCCTTGAATGGGTTCTTCTAGAAATGTTTTACCCGGCCACGTCCAGGCGAAGTGCGAAATGCTTCTGGCAGCCACGACGTAAAGGGATTCCTTCTAGCATTTCAGGTACAATTCTATGAACTAGCGTGTTACTATATGCCCTAATATACTTATATACTTATATACATATATAATGAATATATGTTTTGTGATCCGGTTTCTACTAACCAATATACCTAACTTTGTTGTATATATGCTTGCGCAATATTTGTCACTGTAGGTATGGGCTTATAAGAGTATCCCCAAGCTATGGATGACGCTATTGCAATTAGAATTTTCCAAGCGGTGCCTCTTTTTTTAGGGTGGAAGGCGACGACCCACCTGACTTACGAAGGCCTTAAATAAGCAATATTTGATAAGAAAAATGTAAGGTTCATTAAAATACAAGGCATATGTATTTTGGTTCCGTATGTCAAACTAACCATTAACAATTGCTCATTTTTTTTGTCGGACATTGAAGTGCATTGGACATTATGTTCAAGGGAGGACGAACTGTGCCAGGCATATATGACCATTTTTGCTAACGGTCATCGCAAACGTAGATGTCGATTTCCACCGATTGTGGAAGAATCTGAGGAGACAGAACCAGAGAATGCAGCCGCACCTTCCCGGCGTGCGGACAGCGCGCAACCATGCCCATCGGCAACAACCGCAGTGACAACATCGTAAGTCTTCTAAAACCCTAAATTGGAACCCAAAACTTATTTTTTTGTGATTTATTGCAGCTGAAGGGTTTTTGCCAACTTAATTTTTGCGAGATTATGTGACAGATGGAAAAAATCCTTGAACGCCTTGATAGGGTGGATCAAAATGTTGATCGAATTGGCCGCCACCAATCGAGAATTGAACAGCATCAAGATGTATTCGGTAGCCGCATTGAGGAAATACAGTGTCAGATGAATGACATCAATAGCAAGCTTAATGCAATACTTCAAAAACTTAGCGGTCAGGTACTTTTCCATTAACATTTAAGATTCGAGTATTAACCCATAGTCATTGAGATTTAGGTATATTGTATGTGTCACAGAAATTGCCATGGGACACAGTATCACCTCATGATCCGACACCACCACCGGCGCATGATACATGTCAGGGTGTGGAACATTCTCAGCATGATCCACACTTCGATGTGGTGCCTCCAGATTTACTTGCTGCCATCAATGATGATTGGTCGTGCCAAATTGCAACTCCCCTGCCCGTCAATCAACCTTCATCAGTGTTACAGTCACAAGGAGGTGATATGATCGTGATATGTCGACACCGACCATAGTGACTATGCCAATTGGTATTGATTTGCATATAAATATTGATGATGATCGTGATTGGACAATGTTAACTGATAATAGTGTAATTGATATGCGTAAGCAGGAAGAATGCATGCCATTTCGAATTTAGGCAACCTATGACATTGAGAACCTGGGACAGTTTCTTGGACTCGTCAGTTGAGCAAAATGCCAATACAAACCATCTAACATTACGAAGAGTCCATGGGTGGATCCAAGGGCACATTGAAAATCAAGTAGGAAATTGAACCCGATGTCAAAGCCTACAGATGAGGAGCTTGTTGCCTTCTGTGATTGGTACTTGATGAGCAAGCCGACGACTACAGCTAATATAGAATATGGTAAGGTCCCAATGACCTTCTTTGATGGTATCTTACGGCTTGGAGGTTCGCTTTAACCTCACGTGAGTTTTTGCCATTGTTAATCATAGATAAATTAATTTAAATTCATTATAGATAAGTTAATAATTGTGAACGTGCAATATATTGACGCATGCCTATTCCACATCACAAAGAGGATGTACATGGCACCAGAGGCATTTTCAGAGCGTTGTGCAATATTGGATTGCATGCTGTGGGTGGGTTATGCCATGTCCTTCATCAGTTATGCAAATTAATAAATTTGGGGTTCATCTAGTACAATAAACCTTCCATTTTTTTATATTTCCAGCAAGCTATGTTTATATGCCACAAAGATCATATCGATTCGCTATTGGAGATTAAGGCAGCCACCATATTTTCTCAGGCATTTAAGGGTGAATATCTTATATATGGTCGACCGTGGTGGACATGTGACTATCTAAGTTATTTTGATAATTTCATTAATTTATACCGTATAACAGTCGTACGTACTCAAAATATGTGACATGCACATTGTGTTTACTAACATTTACATCCAAATCCTAGTTGCTAATGCTTGTTAATAATGGCAACAAACACTGGCTCGTTGCACACGTTGACATTATTAAGAAGCATGTAGACCTGTATGATCCATTTGTCAAGAAGACAGCATCTCATTTCCAAGAGGAAAATGCCACATGCATATGCCATTTGGTGCCTAAAATATTGCATGTTTTTCAAATTTATAACCACTGATGAGAAATCACGAACTGTTTAGAACTATATACAATTAGAAGGATGGATGACACATTTGCTCAGCAATCAGTGAGGTACGTTAGACCTATGTTCTTATGTAAAATCGTTAATACAATTGNCCGCCACTCCCGAGCAGCATTACCACCTTCATTCCTTGCTTGGACATCATGCTTAAATCATCATATTTTGCTCCAATGGTAGAATATAGATTTATGATGCCCGCATCAACTGTTTAGAACTATATACAATTAGAAGGATGGATGACACATTTGCTTAGCAATCAGTGAGGTACGTTAGACCTATGTTCTTATGTAAAATCGTTAATACAATTGGATATGTTAGTGTATAGCATTGTATGTCTGTTAAACTTTTTAAACCACATAATGAATATGTGGTTTTCATGCAGTGGGGATTGCGGGATGTTTGCTTTGAGATGGATTGAAAACAAATCCGGTGGGCTACCAGTGAATATTGTGGAAAAAAATATTACTGCCATGAGGAAAATATATGCGGTAGGGTTGTTCCACCAAAACTTCAAATTGTAATTTGTAAATATGAATTATTGTTCTATCTTGTAGTATATATATAAGCTACTTCTATGTTTAATTATAATATTTAGTAATGTATAAAACAGTGGAACCTATTTGTACATAATATATACATATTGAGTTTTTATTTATATGACACCGTTCGTTGCCATATAAAGATGGTGGAACCGGCAACCGATGTGTTGGGATAAAAAATCAAATAAGACCTTTAAACTTCATATATATTAAATCAATTCTAATGCTATAATTAATTATTCAAGTTGCAACAAAAAGTCAGCATTCTCTTTAAATTATTTTATTAATGTTGAAAATTTTCTACGTAAATACATAAGATAATCACCAAAAAATATAACATCGTCCGTAATGAGCAATATAAATAATATTATTTCCTTGGTGAGCAATATTATTGTCCAAATTGAAGTAACATTATTCCTAATAAGGTTTATTATTTCATAACAAAATAATATTGCACCTTTGACCATCATTGAACCATAATAAAGGAATATAAAAACCATAATTAAGTAATTATGTCCTTAATTAACTAATTTCATCCATAAAAGAGCAGTATTGTCCTTATCGAGTACGATTGTCCATAATGGAAAATTATAGTCCTAAGATCGTCATATCCGTCCATATCGGAGTAACATTGCAAATTTGACCATAATAGGGAAACATTTTACCATAATGTAGTATATATTACCAAACTGGAGTAAATTTATTCATATTAAAGTAATGTTAACTTTTATTTGTTACATTGTCCATAAAAAGTGACATTTGACCATAAGGAGATAACATATGACCAAAGTAAAGTACTTTTGTCTTTACAGATGTGACTTTTTCCTTTATTGAGTCATATTATCCATAATGAGTCATATTTATCCATTTCAGAGTAACGTTAGGCCATATAAAGTAAAGTTGTACAATTAAATTAAATTGACCATAACAAGTGACATTTGACTATAAAGAGATAATATATGACCAAAATAGAGTACTTTGTCCATATATAAGTTATTTTATCATTTATTGACTAAAGTTGTCCAAAATGGGTCATATTTGTTCATTTCAGAGTTACTTTAAGCCATTATAAAGTAAAGTTGTACAATTAAATTAAATTGTCCATAGAAAGTGACATTTTACCATAAGGAGATAACATATGACCAAAATAGAGTATTTTGGTCCATAGATAATTGACTTTTTCCTTTATTGAGTAATATTGTCCACAATAGATCATATTTGTCCATTTAAAAGTAATTTTAGTCAATTACAAAGTTACGTTTTACATTTAAATTTTTCTCAAAAAAAATATGTACTTTTTTATTTATTTGTACCCCTCATAATTTGGTACGGGGACCCCGTTTTCAGATGCGGGGTGTTACTATTTTCACAATTAATTTTTTTTCCACTGACGTGGCACGTTTTCATCCTTTTATTTGTCATACAAATTGTAAAGTCTTACTTCGAAATTTGTGAAATGAAATTTTTTTCCCCCAAAGTTTTTCTTTCATCCCGCCCACTTTTTTTTTTTTTTCTCTTTCTTTCCATTGAAACCGGCAACTGGTTTCATATTTTTATTACTATTTGCCCATGCCATCTGTCACTCAATGCAATGGACTTTATCCTTTCAACCTTTTTAAAGGCGCTGCACTCTAGAATTCTCCCACAAAGAGCTGACACGTTATTTTTTGGGGTGAGCATTTTTTATTTGATTTGCTCCTCCTTTGATATACTAAAATGAATGAAAATTTTTATAGTGGAAGTTTTATATGGAAGATTTTATTAAAAATTTTAAAAATTATTAATTATGAATTGATATTATTTATTAAAAAATATAATTTATTATATGTAAAATATTATATATTATGAATCAAATATTATATATCATGAATCAAATATTATTTGTTATAAATAATATATTATTTATTATAAATAATATATTATTTACAAAATTGTATGCTATGAAACTTTTGATTTTTGTACTGTGCAGCCTCATGTTCATGGAACATGGATGTTCAAATCAATTGTTGCTCGTTCTACATCAAAATTTCAAATTTAAAGGAATTGAACGAATTGAAACCAAACCGATATTTATCAGCCTGTACGATTTTCTACATTTATTTTATTTTTTCTATTCGCACTTGTAATAAAAAGAATTTAACTATAGAAATTAAAATTATATTTCCAATAGATTAAAAATATATTTTATATATATACTCAAAAATATTAAAAATAAAAAAATATTATTTGTCATCTTTGCTAATTGAGTATCAATGGGATTATATATCATTTAGTAATTTAATTAACTACTTTAAAAAAATTTATTTTTTATATTACTGTTTTAATATAAAAAGTTAATACATAATAAATGTATCAAATTAGTATTACAAAATGTGAATCCACTGATAAAAAATAATAACAAATAGCAAGATTAAAGAAAAAAAATATAGTTCCTAAAATTAACCCCATGAGGAGTACAACCCTCTCGTGTACAAAATTCGTTAAATAAAGGGTCTAACCTTAAAAAATTTCAACTCTATTAAAAAAAAAAGCAAAAAAAAAAAAAAAAGCCATTTGCTTTCCATCCTTAATTTTCATTATAATTACTACTCATTGTAACGAAAGAGGTTCATACAATTTTTTTATTTATAAAAAAAAAAGATTTAAAAAAAAAAAAACTGGTTTTATTCGACCCAAAAAACAAGTGCTAATCAAACATTCAAATGTTTAGGTTGGGTCCAAAAGTTCAGATTGAAATAATTAATATCAAAATTATCCAATATATTAATTATGATTGTATACGTATTACAATATATAGATAGGTTGGTTTCAACCTAATCACATGTAGTAGCAGTAGAGATAAGAGTTTCTAACATCTAGGGCTCTATGAGATAGCATCCTAATCACATACAACAAGTTGATTAGATATGCTTCTCTTGTATATATTCAAAATACAAAATACAATAATCTAACATCCCCCTTCAAGCCGAACTTAAAGGGATGTAAGTTCAGCTTGTCTCGAAGAAGTAAGAACCGAGCAGTAGATAATATTTTGGTGAGGATGTCTGCCACTTGATAATCCGTTGGAACATACTGAATTGCTAATCATTTGCTTACTACATGATCACGTATAAAATGTACATAAACTTCAATGTGCTTTGTTCGTGCATAAAATGTGGGATTGGTTGCCAAGCTTTTAGCACTCAAATTGTCACACTAAATGACTAGTAATCGTGGTAGTTTAATACCTAATTCGGAGACAAGTGCTTGAATCCACACAAGTTCAGCAGCACCATTGGAAAGAGCACTGTATTCTGATTCAGTGCTAAACGGTGCGACAACATGCTGTTTTCTGGAAGACCACGAAACTAAATTATCACCATAGTACACACAATACCCTCCAGTGGAATGTCGATCATCAATATTCGAGGCCCAGTCATCATCTGTATAAGCATATAATGCATTTTGAGGAGTTGCCCTAAACCAAAGACCTAGATTAATGGTACCTTGAAGATACCGCATGACTCTTTTGTTTGCAGTCCAGTGAACGTCCATAAGGGTTTGCATAAATTGACTAAGCTTGTTGACAATCAAGCTTATTTCTAGTCTTGTCAATAAGAGATATTGTAAGGTACCAATTGTACTTCTAAACAAGTGCGGATTTGAAAACTTGGTCCCCATATCTCGGCTCAATTTATGAGTGTTGCTGGCGGGACTTGGGCTTGTTTTACAACCATACATTTCAGTTCGACTAAAGAGGTCCCGAATGTATTTACTTTGAGTTACGAGGGGTCCATTTGGTTGCCAAGACACGTCAATTCCTAGAAAATATGTGAGCTGCCCAAGATCCTTAAGAGAAAACTGATTATGTAATTGAGAGATGAACTTGTCAATGAGGACAACATTTGAGTTTGTAACAATAATAGCATCCACATATACAAGAGCCCACAGTGTGTCAGCCTTAGTGTGAAAAATAAACAGAGAAGAGTCCAATTTAGACTGTTGAAAATGCCATTTGCCAAATGTAGATTTCAGCTTGTCATACCTAGCATGTGGTTCTTGTTTAAAACCATATAAGGATTTATGAAGTTTGCAAACATGTGAAGGAAAAGATGTACTTACAAACCCTTCTGGTTGAGCTATATAAACATCCTTAGTGAGCTTGCCGTTAAGGAATGGATTGTTGATGTCAACTTGGCGGATGGACCATTTATGAGTAATGGCAATGGATAGCACTAATCTGATTGTGGAGGGCTTAATAACCAGACTGAAGGTTTCTTTTAAATCAATTCCCAGATTTTGATGAAAGCTCTTTGCAACCAGCCGGGCTTTGTACCTATTAATGGAGCCATCATGATTGCATTTCAGTTTGAAAACCCATTTACAGCCGATGACATTCATTGTTGGAGAAGCAGGAACAAATGTCCATGTGGTTGTCCGAGAGAGTGATTTAATCTCCTCAATCATTGCATTCTTCCACTTAGAAATAGTGAGAGCTATTTTAGGAGAAAATGGCTCAGATGTGTCAAGGTCCTTTGAGGATTGAACAAGAAAAAGCTTTGGTTTGTGAATACCAGCCTTGGATCGAGTAGTCATAGGATGAACGGTTGTTGGTTTTTTAATGGGAAGATCAATCGTTAGATTAATCGGTAATGGGTTTGAGGTGGAGCTGTCGGGTAAGGCATGTGACATGGGCTGCGTGGCAGTTTTTCTTTTGCATAACACACCCGAAAATAGTGGGACTAATGGAAAGGCATTAGATGAAAACCCCGGGGTGAGTTCACCATGACATGTGGGCAGTGCCGTGGCACATGGTGAGGAGGCACTATCAGTAGTGCATGTATCCCGTGTATTATTGAAAACAACTCCATCTTGTGATTGTAAAGATGGCTAGTCAGAAGATCTGTCCGAGAATCCTTTGAGAGAACCTATAGTGTAACACCCCGTCCCGGGGAAAATATTGAAATTTCTCAAAGTTGACCGAGTTGACCAAGTTTGACCAAGGAAGGGCTCGGGGTTGACTTTTTGTGTGAGCGTGCTATGGTTTTGACCGTAGTACCGTTGCATAGAGCTAGTCGATACGAGTTCGTAGACTAGTAGTACGCTCAATTCTGAGTTAAGACCAAGAAGTTATGGTTAAAAGTGTGCGAGGGGTATTTTGGTAATTCTGCAAATATGGAAAATGACTAAAATGCCCTCAGCTTTATATTAAATAATGTTAGAAGGATCTGGAAAAAGGAGGGAGGCACGCGCGTTTTCCCTTCCCCGGCTCCAACCAGCTCCCGTGCGTCCTCCCCTCTGCGCCGCTGCATTTTCGTCGGGAACGGCAGCTTTCCGGCCAAAATCAGGCCCGGAACTCTTCGGAAAAGGACGCCAGCGTCTTCCCCTCTCCCTTGGCGCCGGTGGCTCGCCGTGGAATGGTCCAGACCGCCGGAAATTAAAGGAAGCCCGGTCAGCTGCATTTTTCGAATTCGTCAGGCCGACCCACTGCCCGGGAAAGGTTCGCCAGGACCTCCTCTTTCTTTCCCCACCCTCGGCTGGCCGTGAAATGCCGCGGATTGCCCGAATCGATGACGGATCCGGCGAGGGCCGTCTCCCCTCCGGTCGCCGGATCTCGGCGGTTTCCAGCGATGAAACCGGTCCTTTCCCCCTATTTTGGACCTCTCGAAGCTAATTCCGGCCTCCGTTCGTCTCGAAGCTCGCTCGTGTGGACTGCGTGATTTGAGGGTGCTCGGTCGCTGCTTCTCGGCCATTTTTCGGCCACCACCGGCGGCGGTTGGACGAGGTAAAAATACGATTGTACTCTACTCCTTTCAAGCTTCGTTTTGACATATAATTCAAATATTATAACTGAGTATTGAAATTTACCCGGTTTGAACTGTGATGTTAATAATTGTTAAAATAGAAATTGTTGTTAATTGGTGATATAGATATGTGTGGTGATGTTTTGGTGTTTGCTGTGGAATGAATTGGTGTGCTGAAATTATAGGATTGATTGTGTGGTTGAATTTCAGGATTATTAATAACGGTTTCGGAATATATATACATTATGAGAATTTGATCGAGTGAACTGTTCTGTGAAATGTATACGTAAGTATATAATTATTGTGAGATAAGTAGTTGCTGGTTGATTGTGTTGAAATATATATATTTTAATATGTGGAAATTTATTTATTGTGTATTTTCTTTGGATTAAAAGCTGAAGGTGTTTGATTGTAGCATATTTGGTGTAAATATGCTTTCGGAACTACAGGTAGCTTGATCCCTTGTAAAAAGGGTATGTAGGCAGCTCAGTTTTAGACTGAGTGCAGCTACACCGTATTTAAACAATACATTTGTTTAAGTGTTGAGTCTTGTACTGATTTGTGGTTTATTTGTGTGGGAAATGCGTGTTGGTAGAATAAATATGGTTTAGGACTGGTTTTCCTTGCCGGTTTGTAGCTTTTGTTTTGGGTAGTGTTAGAAAACAGCTGAAATGCTGCCGAAATTTTTATAGAATTTCCGGCAGTAGAGAAAACCTTTCGGTCTGTTGGTTTTTACCCTTTTTAATAAAATGGTTTAGCGGACTTTCACGACTGCTTGTGGCTTAGTGGCAACATTAAGTCACGCAGGCAGGATCCAAGCGGGTTGGGTCCTGTCAACTACAGTGTCAGGAAAGGAAAAAGACAACAAAGGACTATGGGATTGACACTGAACAATCGGAGGGGTCGGGGTACAGGGAACTTGATGATAAGGAAAATTTTCTTAAAAAGACAACAAAGGACTATGGGATTGACACTGAGCAATGGGAGGGGTCGGGGTACAAGGAACTTGATGATAAGGAAAATTTTCTTCATTAAAAATAACATTTGGAGAAATATTAATTTTTCCTGTTTGAAGACTCTTACACTTATAACCTTTGTGAATAGGACTATAGCCTAAGAAAATACATTTTTCAGAGTGATAGGAAAATTTGCGAAACTGATATGATCATAGAAAAGGAAACAGTTACACCTAAACACCTATAATTTTGAAAAATGACACTCTTTTCGAAAAAGTTTTTGAACCGAGGACTTGTTATTAAGAAATTTGGTGGGTAATTGGTTGATTAAATAAATGGTTGTAGAACATGCATCCCACCAGTAAGACATTGGAATATTACTATGAGCAATAAGAGTTAAAGCGGTTTCAGTAATATGTCTATGTTTACGTTCAATTTTCCCCTTTTAGTTATGAGTGTGTGGACATGAGTGTTGAAATTTTATACCAAAATGAGTTAAAATAGGAGCTAGTATCCGATATTCACCTCCCCAATCAATCTGCATTGTTTTAATTGTTTTATGAAACATATTTTCAGCAAGAGCTTTAAACTGTAAAAAACATTTTTTACTTCAGATTTAAGTTTTAATGGGTAAATCTGAACAAAACGTGAATAATCATCTTCAAATATCACATACTATTTGTACCTTTCAGAAGATAGAACAGGAGCAAGACCCCAAACATTAGAAAATATTAAATCAAGTGGTTGTGTGCTTTTTGATTTTGATTGTGGTGCAAAAAATCTGTGCATTTTCCCTAATGGACACTTTGAGCAAAAGAAATTTTTATTACTCAATTTAATTTGTTTACAATGGTGATAAATAAATTACAAACTAGAATTAGAAAGATGTCCAAGGCGTAAATGCCACAGATTATTTGTAGATGAAGACACACTAAAACAAGAGGAATTAAAATGCTGAAAATTGGAAACATAATGAGAAGTAGACGGTTTTTGTGAGATAGGCAAGGAAAGACTGTAGATTCCATCTCTAAGGGTTCCATGGAAAAGAACCTTCATCGTAGAAGGATCCTTTACAAACACAAAATTAGAGTTAAATTCAACAATAACATTATTATCATTTGTCAATTTTGCAATACTCAACAAGTTCTTTGTTATATGCGGCACATGAAACATATTTTTTAAATGAATATTTTTACTTTGCATTGAAAACATGGAAGAACCAGTAGAGGAGATTTTTAAACCACCATATTCGGTTCTTTTCTGAATATTTGAGGAATTGGATGTGATGTGGTTTGTTGCACCACTATCAAGCAACCATTCAAGATTTTGCATCATTTTTGGTGAGGTATAGTAAGTCGGGTTCTCTTTGTTGTTTGGTGCTGTAAAATATGCAGCTGAAGAGTTATGAGAATTAGGTGTAAAATTGTTAACCTATGATAACATTCCATAACCGTGTGTCCTAGACGTGTTCACAGTTGGCAGTAGACCTGATTTGATCCAGATCTTCTCCCTCTTCCTCAAGTCTAGCCACGGTTTTGTCGTCCTCGATAGGTGCCAGGATGGTTGTCTCCTCATCTATTACCATGATAACCATTTTGGTCATGTTTCCGTGAACCCCTATTGACAAGGTGAGCAGATGGGTATAGTGGCAGCGGTGGTACCACATTTGACTGGATCCGCATTTCTTGATTCAACAATAGTGCAAGGACTTCTTCAATTTCAAGAGACTCAATAAGAATTAACATTTGTGACCACTGCATCACACTCAAAAAGCAATCCTTGAAGAAGATGCATGATGAAATCTTCCTTGCTAATTGGATAGCCAGCCATATTGAGTCCATCATATAGCTTTTCATTCTTTGTTGATTGCAATTGTAGTTTCATTTGTTTCAAACAGGCATGTGATTGGCTTCCAAACAGCTTGCCAACAGAGAGCCACAAATTTTAACAAGTATTTGAATCAGTCAAGATAGTTTGTACTTTAGGAGAAATCGACGAACAAATCCAAGCGAGCAATGCACTATCAAGCCGACGCCAGTGTAGGAATTCTGGATTAATTCTTCTTATAGCTGATTTTGTATCATCCTTCTCCTCAATGAACTTAGATAGAGCTTGAATTGTTCCAGTCACAAAACCTTCCATGTTGCTGCCAATAATTGCTAAAAGTATTTGTGCTTTCCATATTGTAAAATTATTATGTTCCAACCGAAAAGAAATGTATAATTCGGTATTGTCACATGGCTTAGCAACAGAATAATTGACAAGCTAGAGAGAGTGATTTCCATGTCATTGGTCAGAGGCTCTGATACCATGAAAGAATTAATATGAAAATTATATTCAGTATATAATTATGATTGTATATGTATTACAATATATAGAGGTAGGTTGATTTCAACCTAATCACATTTAGCAACAGTAAAGATAAGAGTTCCTAACATCTAGGGCTCTATGAGATAGCATCCTAATCACATACAACAAGTTGATTAGATATGCTTATCTTGTATATATTCAAAATACAAAATACTATAATCTAACACAGATGATAGCGTTCTCACTTTCAATAAAATATATAATAAAAATACTAATAATAAAAGGAAATAAATTAAAATGAATTTATATGATATGGACAAGATAGTTTGTAGTCAGGTTTGAATAGATTGGTTCAGAATCAGATTGTTATTCAGTTGACAGCAGAGGGCCAGTCTATCAATAAGCTATATTTACACTCACCTGATGAGGCACACTGTAATGTGTATGGACCTTACAGGTCAAATTCAAAATTTTACAGTGAGACTGCTTTTTTAAATTTCAAGGGTGAGATCAATATTAGTTTATAACTGAATAATATTAATTTATAATTGAATAATATAGTTCATAAATAAATAATATGATCATAATGAGTAATGTTAGTTCATAACTGAATAAAACTAATATTTCATATTATTCACTTGTAGGGTGTTAATTAGTTATGGATCAATGTTATTCATTATGGATATGTTATTCACTTATGAATCAATGTTACCTAGTTATGAACTAATATTGAGAGTCTCACCAATAATATCTCAAAAAGTGAGATCTTATTGAATAAGATTTCTATATATAGAGTAATACTTTTATCAAGACATTCATATAGAATTTTCATCAAGATTGTCACTAAAAGTTTATTTTAGTCCCAAAATTAAAAAATGTCGTTTTTAAAAATAAATTATTCAGTAACGACTGTTTCAGATTTATCACTAAAACAAACATTTAGTGAAATTATGATAGATATTTCATCATGATGTTTTGAGCGTTGCATCTCCCTATATATATATATATTATAAAACACATTTGATGGGTATACTATGGCACCCACCAGGTGGGTTTTTTTATTTTATATTTTTTGGTTATCTTAGTAAATAGTTTCAATTGTTATAAAATTTAAATTTTTTTAAAAAATAATAATAAAAAAAATTTTAAAAAAAATTGAAACACTATAACATATCTAGTTGTTGAGTTTTTTATAATAATTTCATTTTGATTTCTTTATTATTTATATTTTTTTTTCAATTTAATAATTTTAAATGTTATAAATCTATAAAAAAAAATAATAAATAAATAAATAAATAAAAAGCAAGAAAAAACCCATAAAAAATCAGAAAGAAATATATAAAAATAACCTACCTGGCGCGCACCGTAGTCTGCCCATCATGTGGGTTTTATAACATATTTTTGTGTGCGTGTAAAGGCAGTTATAGTCCCCAACTTTAGGGCTGTGATTTTTTTTTTTGATTTTCTAGTGTTTGAGATTGTTTTAAAATAAAATCAGAAAAAAAAAAAAACAAAACAAAACATAACCAATCTTTGTGGTTTCTATGCCATTTTTTTTTCCAATTTGGTTTAAAAGATTCATAATCAGGCTTCATAAAATTTTTAATTGTTAGAATTTATAGTAAATATATATATATATATATATGGACCACGAATGCTGTGTACAAAAAAAATTTTATCCAGCATTCAATCATTTAAAAGTTTGTACTGTAATATTCCAATATTTATATGTATCTTTTATATATACAATTGTTTACTTATATAATAATATTATTTGTATTATTAAATTTATTATTTTATTTACTCATTTTTTTTTTATAATGAGTTAGTTTTAAATATTCTCTAAATATATATTATATTAAAAAAATTATTGGGATAATATCATTAAAGATCTTTAAACTATATTGGCATTGACACTTAAGTCTTTGAACTAATTTTTTTGGCAAATTTATTCTCAAATTTGCTAGCTTGTTTCATTTTTAGTCCTTAACTAATTTTTCATCGATTCAAAACTTTGTTATCATAAGAGATCAGCGTAAAACTATTATATAGTTTAAGGATTGCACATGCAATAAATACTAAAACATACCTAAATAATATTTCAATAAAATAAATATTTTTATTAATAATTATCTAAAGCCAAGCAAAATTGATTCAGTTGGTTTCACTCACACCAACACTGAGAAGGTTACATTTTATAAAATCATAAAATAAACAATTATTCTTTGAAATATTTTATATAACATAATTTTAAAATATTTATAAATAATTTTCAAAATATTTAGTCTTAAAATCAAATGCAGTTTTGGGGTATATGAAATTTAGAGTTTTTTGGATTTTAAAAGAGTATACAAGTCTAGAACTATTTAATTAAGAGTTTAGAGTCGACTATACAAATCAAAATGTAATTAATTCAGATTTTAATAGAATTCTATAAAAATCTATTCAAACCTAGTTGTATTCAATTAAGACTTTTTTAAAAAAATTTAAAATAAGGAAGTATTCAAAGAATCATTGGTTTTAAAATTTTTTTTTTTAAAAGATAGATTTTAATGGAATTTTAAAAGTATAATTGTGAATAGAAAATGTCTAACTAAAATCTTCTCTATTTTCCATGAATTCTATTGGATTTTTACAAATTCTATATAGAATCGATGGAATTCCATAATAATAAATGAGTTTAATTTGTTTTTAGATACTTCATTTATAGATTGTTAAAAAAAAAATTGTTTTTGAATTATAATTTTTTTTTTAAAATTATATGTACCAATAAATAAAAAATGTAAGAGAAACATATTTTTTTAAATATTTTTATCAAAAATAATTTTAAATTTAAAAATATTTATGAGTCATAAAAATCTAAAAGGTATACTTTTTTATAAAAACCATAGATAAAGTTGAAGTGAGTACTAAATGTTTAAATTTTTTCAAGAAAATATAAAATACAAAGAACCAATATAAAAATTTAAAAACATTTATATTTAGACGCCTCTTAGAGTTTTTCAGGTTTTAAATTTGCTTATTTGGAAGAGTTGAATGTTGTTTGTGAATGAACAACTTAAGCTTCATTGGGCAAATCAAGCAACTAATGAGGAGATGAGTTTGGGTAGTAAAGAGGAGGATTCTTTTCTAATGCTGCCTTGGTTTAAGTTCCTATAGCTGATTTTTTTGCTCCTGTTAAGTCTAAGTGGCGAGGTAGGCCTTCTAAGGAAGATACTGCTAAGCATATCAATCTACTTCTTTTTTGGAACTCTCGAGGTTTTGATGCGGGCATCATAGAGTCATATTCTAGCATTGGAACAAAAGAGGATGACATAATCTTACCTAGTAGACTGGTGACGCGTTCTCGAGCTAAGAAAATTAAAGAGGGAATGCTTGGATTTGTGAAGAGAATTATGGATGAAGATCGATTCAAGTTTCCAAATGATTTGAACTCTTTTCCGAGGCCTAATGATGAGTTAAGCATGATGTCCAAGCAAGGGATGAAGGTGGTAATGATGCTCGGGAGTTGCGGAGACGAAACGGCGTCATTTAAAAAAAAATCTTATAATGGCATTTTCGTAATTTAGCTATTTTTGGATTATAATGGCAGTTTTGTAATTATTTCTATTTTCGGATTATTTTTATTTAGGGTTAGTTTTTCGCCTTAGGATTACCTTCCTAATTTCCTTAGGATTACTTTCCTAATTTTCTTAGGATTAGTTTCCTAATTACTTTATGGTTTAGATTGATTCTTGATCTAACCCTAGTCCTTATATAAAGGGGGATCAATTCTTTTGTAAGACAGATTTGAGTTTTTAATCAATTGAGAGAATTAATTTTCCTATTGCTCCCAGGAGTGTTCTTGCAAGGTGAGGAATCAATTTCTTCTTCTTGTTGCATTAGGAGTTGAATTATCTTATCAAAGTAGAAATACTTTGTGGCGATTATTCTTCTCTTTCCCTAGCCTTCTAATCCACGTTTTTAGATACAAGTTATCTAAGGGTTTGGTAGGGCGGGTTCTTGTTTTCCAATTATTGTTCAATATTTCTTGTGTGTTTGGGGTTTCGGATTCTTTAATCTTGGGGTTCCGCATCAATTAGTCATCAACAATTCATATTTAACAGTTATTACCCACACGGTTCAACCCGGATAAATTTCAATACTAATATATAATGCACAAATTATATATCAAAACGAAGCTCGAGAAAAGCGGAACACAACCATGGACTTACTTCGTCCAACCGCTGCCGGTGGTGGCCGGAAAGTGACCGGAAAGCGGCGGCCGAGCTTCCTCCGTTCATACCGCCCGAAGATTAAAGAATCCGAAACCCCAAGATTAAAGAATCCGAAACCCCAAACACACAAGAAATATTGAACAATAATTGGAAAACAAGAACCCGCCCTACCAAACCCTTAGATAACTTGTATCTAAAAACGTGGATTAGAAGGCTAGGGAAAGAGAAGAATAATCGCCACAAAGTATTTCTACTTTGATAAGATAATTCAACTCCTAATGCAACAAGAAGAAGAAATTGATTCCTCACCTTGCAAGAACACTCCTGGGAGCAATAGGAAAATTAATTCTCTCAATTGATTAAAAACTCAAATCTCTCTTACAAAAGAATTGATCCCCCTTTATATAAGGACTAGGGTTAGATCAAGAATCAATCTAAACCATAAAGTAATTAGGAAACTAATCCTAAGAAAATTAGGAAAGTAATCCTAAGGAAATTAGGAAGGTAATCCTAAGGCTAAAAACTAACCCTAAATAAAAATAATCCGAAAATAGAAATAATTACAAAACTGCCATTATAATCCGAAAATAGCTAAATTACGAAATTGCCATTCTAAGTTGTTTATTTTTAAAATGATGCCGTTTCGTCTCCGCAACTCTCGAGCATCATTACGACTTTCATCCCTTGGTTGGACAACATGCTTAAATCATCATTAGGCCTCGGAAAAGTGTTCAAATCATTTGGAAACTTGAATCGATCTTCATCCATAATTCTTTTCACAAATCCAAGCATTCCTTCTTTGATTTTCTTAGCTCGAGAACGCGTCACTGGTCCACTTGGCAACGTAATGTCCTTATCACGAACATCCATGCTAGAAAAGCGCTCGATGCCCACATCAACAATGCTCAAAAGTCCAACATACATCCAAGTAATGTCACAAGCATTAGCAACATTCACCATCCTATTGCTTGATATAAAGAAAATTTCCACCAAGAAATCAAAGAATATTGGTTCCACTAAAAAATTCTCATAGTAAAATCTTAAATGTAGAAAGAGCTTTTCCAATGAAATTTAATGACCATTTTGCTTGCTTATAATAGAACTTGAAATGTAAAAAGCTTGATGATGGATGGAGGAAATATGCGTACACCTTTGGGTAAGAGATGAGAAAAGAACAGAAAGACAAAAACAAAATGAAAATGTAGAAGAAAATCTTAGCGTTGCTAGGGTGTGGGAGAAAATCACAAGAAAATGGAAAGTTTGTTGTCTTGTGTGGCATGACAATAAGATTAAAAGAAAAGCAAGGTGTTTGGGTTGGTGCGGTTCTGAGGAGGGTTAGGGCGAGTTAGGCATGTAGAGAAGAAAATAAATGGCCGGGGGAAGGGGGAGCAAAGGATTGCAAAATAAGCCTTAAGGAAAAAATTTAAATTTTTTCAACTTTTAGGCACTAATTTTTCAGAGCCTAGGCTTTGCTGTGAACTTACTGTATTTTCACTCAAGAAATACTTAAAATTAATAAAAGTAATAACAAGCAATAAAATTAAACTAAGAGTGTAGAACCTTAGGCTGCCTCTCAAGTAGTGCTTATTTTATAGTCTTTAGCTAGCTGTATCTAACTGTGCTCACAATGAATCTACAAGAGTGATGGAAGACTGTGGAGGGTCACCATCATCATTAATGTATTACTTCAACCTCTGCCCATGAATTTTGAACTTCCAATCTTAGGACTGAATTGCCACTGCACCGCAACAAAAAATTTGCACCACTATGAAAAGTCCCAACCACCTAGATTGATGTTTCCCATGAAACAACTTCAAGCACAAATTGTATAGTGATACTTTATGTCTAGGGACAAATTCAAGCTACAATATATGCTTATCAAGCCATTGTTTAGTTCTCTCCTTATATAGCTTGGCATTCTCGTGTGCACGTTGGCAGAATTCATCTATCACACAGTTGAGAAGTCCTTTCTCACTAGTAGCTTTCATGTCAAAGTTCAATTTCTTAATGACCCAATAAGCTTGATGCTCTAACTCAACCTATAGATGAAAATCTTTTCAAAACACCAATTGATAAGGTGACATGCCAATTGGTGTCTTAAAAGTTTTTTGGTAGGCCCAAACAGTATCATCCAACTTCCTTGAGAAATCTTTCCTATTGGAATTCATAGTTTTCTACAATATCAATTTCAACTCTATATTTAGTATTTACACTTGGCCACTAGTTTGAGGATGATAGGCAATAGTAATCTTGTTTGGAACTCCATACTTTGCTTAAAGGGCTTGAAACTTGCTATTGCGAAAATGAGTTCCTCTATCATGAATAAAAGTCTCGGAGTTCCAAAACTAGTGATGATATGCTTCCTCCAAAAATTGACAACCACTTTGGAACCTTTTGTTGGTCAGGTGACCGCTTCAACCCACGTGGAGACATAATCTACCACCATACAAATATACAAATGAAGATGAAAACGGAATCATAAAGTTAATCCCCACACATCAAACAACTCAACCTCAATGTAATTATTCAATAGCATTTCATTTCGAAAAGAAATATTACCGCTTCATTTGCGCTTATCACATGGAGACACAAAAACTTGGGCATCATTAAACAATGTTGCTCAATAAAATCCCGACGCAAAATATTTTTCTGTTGTCTTATTGCTTTCAAGATTGACCACCATAGTCAGTCGAATGGCAATGATAAAAAATATGTTCAACCTCTTCTTCCAAAACTGATATTCTAATAACTCTATCTGGAATATGCTTCATCAAGAAAGGATCTTTTCAATAGTAACGCTTGACTTCTGACAAAAAATTAATCTTTTGTTGAAGGGATTGATCTAGTGGAAAGACATTACTGACTAAATAATTAACAAAGTTTGCAAACCAAGAAAGCTTTCCGATATCAAAAGTGAATAGCTACTCATCTGTAAAAAGTTATCTTTAATAGATGACTCGATCTCTCCTTGCTTCTTTTAAGATTCAAATCGAGCTCTTGAAGTAAAAGTGCTCATCGAATTAACCTTGGCTTTGCATCCTTATTTTCAACCTAATACTTGATAGCAAAATGATCGGTGTATATTATAAACTTAATTTAAATCATGTATGACCAAAATTGGTCAAAAGAAAACACTACTATTAGTAATTCATTCTTAGTAGGAGCATAACTCAATTGAGCATCAGATAAAGTTCAACTAGCATAATAGATAGCATGGAAAATTTTACCTTTCTATTGACCTAAAACTACTGATGTGGGCATCGAGCGCTCTTCTAGCATGGATGTTCGTGATAAGGACATTACGTTGCCAAGTGGACCAGTGACGCGTTCTCGAGCTAAGAAAATCAAAGAAGGAATGCTTGGAATTGTGAAAAGAATTATGGATGAAGATCGATTCAAGTTTCCAAATGATTTGAACACTTTTCCGAGGCCTAATGATGATTTAAGCATCTTGCCCAACCAAGGGATGAAAGTCGTAATGATGCTCGGGAGTTGCGGAGATGAAACGACATCATTTTAAAAATAACGAAGGATAAGAGTGCCAGCACACCTAAAGGTACTCCTAATTCTT
>QANX01001795.1:0-28259 GCA_003254975.1 Ochetophila trinervis | reverse complement strand
TTAGCCACGATAAATATTTAATATAGCTTAATTCGTAATATTTTATATATTTTGAATTCACAGTTATTCATTATGTTGAATTTTAGTACGCTAATATATTTTTTTAAGATGTTTAGCATATCATTTGAATATGTATTTAGGTTTAGTAGACATAAATTAAACATGATACGAACATGGAACGACACGACACGAACACAGTTCAACACGAATGTTTAACAGGTTAGATTCGGGTAAAAAAAATTTGATACGAACACAAAACAACACAATATAAATACAGTTCAACATGACACGTTCTCAGACCTAGGTGCGAGTGTGGGGAGAAACGATACTCAGTGGGAGCTCCAAGTGGCATTTGGTGAGCCGTGATACGACTTATATGGAATTTTCCACGTCAGGGTTTTAGAGGGGCTGTTTTGTAATTTACTGTCACTTTGTCCATTTTGCGTACACTTTGTTTATAGACGACCCACGACGACTATTATTGTTGTTTCTAGTCTCGTTTTCCACATTTTTTTTTCTTTCTTTCTTTTCTTTTTTTCTTTTGAAGATGTTTTCTATTATATATATATATATATATATATATATACATGTGGCATGGACATTCAGGACGTGAACGGTCTATATTCAGCCAATTGGAATGGAAGTTTTTCAGTGTCTACCATGCTTCAAAGACACTTCTTCACGTATGTATGAAATCTTTTTTTCCTTTTTTATTTTTGGTTTTTTTGGTTTTCGCACTATAGTCTAACTTGGTTCTATATATTCATGTGTGATAATTCCGTCCCAATACACCTTTTATTATGGACTGAAGGTTATTTGGTAGATCTAAAAATGGCTAGAAGAGATTATATTCGAGAGATATCTGTCAATAGATTAATTATGATAGGAAACTTAAAGACATAATCAATTCTATCTTTTTATTTGGATAGTTTAAAGACATGTAAGAAGATACTTGAATCATTAAGATATGGCATGCTAAAGTAAAATACTCGAAGAAGGAGTCGTTATCTCAAAAAGACTAAGACTGTAAATCATGGCCGAGGTTTAATACTTGTATGCCTGAGTCATTTATCTGTGTCAACTGTATTAGGAAACCCTAATTCTTAATACTAGGCTATGTGGTCTAGTTCATGCCTAGAGTACGTACAAATAACTCAATATATGTACGCATATTCACAACTTGAGATTACAAAGAGAATCTTAATTCTCTTTGGCATTTAGAGAACAATATTTGACTTGAGACTTGAGCTTCACAGTGTCTTTGATCAGTACGATACTAATACCTCAAAAATCTTCATGTTTTGCGGTGGTGTGAAAATGTGCTTATACAATATCAATTATATATTTGCATTGTTTATTTTGAAGGCTTAAATGCACTTTAATACTTTTTAAAATTAAATTTGTTCACATAAGAGTTTCTACAACTAATTTGTACAATTGGTATTCTGTAATTTGAAAAAAGTTGCATTTTTATCAAATTTAGTTAAAATTAACAAATTCTATCAATTTATAAGTTACGTGCATAGCAAATTACCCTCAAAATTAGTTTTTTTATTTTTAATTGTACAAAAACTTAAAAAAATTAAAAAATAGAAAGAAAAGCCGTAAATGAATTTCAAATTTTCTTTCAAATTTTTAATTTTTTTTAAACTTTTGATAAAAAATAAAATAAAAAAATCAATTTTAAAGGTCATATGCTATGAACGTAACTTTTAAGTTGACGGAATTTGTCAATTTTAACTAAATTGGACAAATGTACAATTTTTTTCAAATTAGAGAGTATCAATTGCACAAAATAATTGTAGAGATCCCTATGTTAACAAATTTAATTTTAGAAAGTACCGAAGTGCATTTAGATCTTATTTGAATATATACTAAAAAAGCGTAAAAGTAATTAATAAAAGTAAGCCAAGTTATAAGTACAAGAATCATGGTAACGTCTATGCACAATTAAAGAAGAAACAACCCCGTAATTTGATTGTTAAGCTATTGGCATAAGAAGCTCATAACTCTCACTTGAGAATTGAGATATCGTCTATTTTTGTTATTACTTTTTAACAATTAATTAGAAGGGATGCTTCTATTCATACTATAAAAATTATTAGGCACACTATATTTTTAATAAACTTTTTATATTACAAAAATATCTATGGATAATAGGTTAAAATATCTTTAAGCCATTAGACAAATATAATCTAAGTTACACGTACCACACTTTTAATGACAGATGGAAACATAAATTCATGTTGTATAAACCAGAGGAATGTATGCACTTCGGTATGCATATGCCGGACGAAACGATACTGACCATGTTACATACAAATGTCGTGCTATTAACAACAGATAAGTAAGCGCGGGTTGTATAAATCAGAGTAATTTATATACTCCAATATGAATATGTCAGATGGACCTATATCGTCCAATTTACGTATAACACACTCTTAAAGGTAAAATTGATGTTTTTTATTTTTGTAAAACAAAAATAAAATTTAATACGGATGTAAAAGAATATAGTGTGCTTAATAATTTTTATAGTGTGAACATATCCACCCAATAGAAATTGTTTTGGTAACATTAGTATAATTACTTAAAGGCCTAAGATTGAATATCATACATTTATGTGCATGTTTATTTGTGTTTATGTTTATATATATAACAAGTTAACTTGGAAGATAGAATTAGGAATATTTTTCCAATAATATCTGGCTTGGACCAAAATTTGCATATATTTTAATCAGATTTCTACTGTTTTTAGCTGCACAAGGATGTAAATGATAAGATTGATGCTGAATCTGATTAAGAAGTACAAAGATCGTAAGAAAAGAAAGGATATAATGTTTTGAAATGTCCAATAAAATTTTGATGACACATCAAAAGGGCTAAATGATATTAATAATTTGTATAAGCAACAAAGTTATTTATCTTACCAAAAAAAGAAAAAAGAAGAAGAAGAAGAAATAGATGATTTACCCTCCCATATTATTTTGTGTTGTTGATAATTATATTAAATGTACATAAGCAATTTTTTTATTAGGGAATCGCTAACATAGTTAAATACAGGATGGTTAATGCATATAAATCATTATCAATTTTTATTTGGATTTAAACTTAAAAATCTAAAGTAGGATAGACGAGCTTTCACACTTACCATGTAAGAATGTTTGATTTATAAATAAAGACAGATTCTCTAACTAAAAAATTCTTGATATATATATTTATATATTATACAATACAAACTTGCTATTGTATAGATCGCCCACTTTTTAGTGAGGAGTGACCGTCCAATGACGCAAGATTACATGCAATTACTACATTGACTGAATGGTAATAATAGTTATTGCAACTATATTATGAGGACCTCATCCACAGTAGCATTTATATATATATATATATATTTATAATATAATTTATAAATTATGTGGGAAAATAAAAGGGAGACCCCATGTTTTAATGAAATTTCCAACAACAGCACGTTGGGAAGTCCATATTGAATAAGGATTCACGTGTGCCTTCCAACACATTCCTTTCATTTGGGACATCAGACATGATGGGATGCCAATGTTTCTTGCTCTTTTCTCTCATTCCTCCTTTTTATTTTGTCTCATATCATCTGATAATACGTATGCTTCTTGTCGATCAATAAGGTTTTTATTTTTTTCATGCACCCATACACATCGCCATTATTAAACCTTCCTACTTAACCTTGATTTTTCATCTTTCAAAGTGTTTGACTCTCTGTAGCTTTATAATGCATATTCGTTTTATTAATTAATTTATTTTATTTTACGAAATGCATGAACATACCAAGTAAAACAATCTCGGGGAGTGGGGGTGGGGGTGGGGAGAGACATAAAAGCAGCACAAATTAATAGATTAATTAATATTATTTATTAATCCAAATTAGATGTTCGTTTGGGTTGACAGTTTTTTCTGGTACTGTGGCCACTAAGAGTCTCATAGGGTTGGTATATATATGTGATGATACATGTGGCCACTTTTGTTTTTATTAAATATACATGTGATGATCGAACACCAATTCCCATTAATGTTGTTGGTTAAGAATATCTATTTAAAACCAAAAATGAACCCCAAAAGTTAAATTAGTTAATTAAAATATTAGTAGGCTTATATCATACCGATGTAGTTTTTAATTACCATCAAATTTTCTTTTTTCAGTTTTTAAATTGTTTGAATGAAAGTCTGGTTGAACCCAAGAGCTGAAAATATATTTTCAGTAATTTTATAGAGGTTGTTTTACAAACACACAAAACCATATAATTCACTAATACATTTTTAAATTTCAACTTTTAAAACTATTCAATGATTGCTAATAAAAATCTCTTTGGTAAAACTATAAGATTGTTTTGAAGTCAACCTTGTTGACTAAGATAATTTGTTAATAGACGGATCTTCCTTAAATACGAGGCACTGGGTGCAGGGGGGCATAAAACCCAATAGTTCAGAATAGCCTAACCTTAATTACTTAGTTTGTAAGTTATAATTAAGATGGACATAACAAGATATGCCCTAAATAATGTTAAGCTCAAAAAACTGGGCAGGTATTAACTTAATTTAGATAAGTATTTGATTAATATTGGGTTTTGTGTGTAGCTATATATATAACATATCGTTCCCATGATCCCTAACCTCCCATTGTTGCCCTAAACCAATATATTTGATAATAAATGAATATCAACCTAGGGATAACAAATTAATATCTCTCAAGCATGTGCCACCATGTGCACACATGGATAGATTGAGGACTCAAATGATGGATATATGGTATGGAATATGGGTGAGATGGTCCTCTGCTAATTTGCATGTGTGTGTCACTTCAATTTCATTTGCAATTTTAATTCACTTCTATGGGTTTCTGACAAAAGAGCAATGCCTCCAATGGCTCAATTAATCAATATTCTCTGATCCTTACTTTGATCATTAATTTCAACCACTCTATATATTTATATAAATATAGTTTGAATATTCGTATTCTCCAAGCAATTTATTTATCTTTATTTTTTATCTTTTATTTTTTAAAGAAAATGTTTGCAGTTTTAATTCCCTTTGTGAATTGGAGTATGCTTACAGATTGTGCATGTGACTCTGGTAGCAAATAATTAAAACTGCTCTGATTAATTAATTCCTTGATTTTCTCATTACCAAATGTCACACATGATTCAGTAATGTAATCCATGTTAGCCGCAATTATTAATTGAATAGTTTCACATACTACATATATAAGAAAAATGAACCCATAATCATGGGAAACTTCCTATATGTTTCGTGAATTAACTTTCATTATTGATATAACTAATTATATATATACTTTTTTTTTTTCTCTTTGCAGCGATTTAATCTTCATAGTTTTATACCTTCTTGGGACAGTTTAGTAGTATGTTTTGGTGTTGATAATTCTGTGAATCCTCCAATTATATATATATATATATATATATATATATAATCAAGTTTATGTCATATTCATTTGATAGTTGTAAAATAAAATATTTTTTTATTAACTTTTAAATCACATTAATAATTAAAATTTAAAATTCAATTAGTGATTAAATTTAAATTTATTAATACAAAAAAAAAATCATAGACGATTATCATCAGAAGATAAAATACAACAATTTTATGAACCCCACTGATAATAAATTAATAAGACATATTTGGAATCGAACAATAAAATGACGATAGTTCCAGCGGACTTGTTGTATTAAATAAAACATATACAACGGGCCGTGCGACTTGTCTTATAAAATATAGTAAAATATGACGGGCCAACTAAGTCTAATTATGACGGGATAGATAGGCCCGTCGTCTCAGTCTGGGTGTTGCCATGTGTCATATTGACGATGACACATCACACTAAAAGTTATGATGAGCTATAATGGCTTGTCATATTAGTTTGGTTTTTTTTATACGATAGAACAACTTCTAAGAAATGTGTCAGTTTAAAATTTTAAAACTAAAATTGAAACCTTTCATCTATAATAGTCTCCCTTTCCTTCTCGATTTTTGATTCTCCTTTTTCAAATTCAATTAGCACCAAATGAACACTTTCATTCTCCTTCTCATTTTCGGTTTTCCAATCTCCCTTTTCAAGCCCACTCAGTGCTAGCCACCACTGCCATATTTAAAATTTCAAGACCCTTTCACCCAAAACTCAAACCATTTTAGTTGTTCTTAAGTCTTTTTTCTTTTTATTTTTCTTCTTTCAAATTGTAAACCCTAAATACTTTTTCAACTATTGCGTTAGGAGACCATATGTGGTTGAACACTTGATGTTCAAAACTCTCACCACGGCAACGATCGTCAGCTAAGAAGACAGTATTTGGGCTCGGAGCATCAATTTTCTTCAGGTTCATCGTTCACATCCTTTTGATTTTTCTTGTAATTTTTCAGATTCTTTAATTATTTAGATTTGATTCTTTTGTGTTCTACTCACTGGTCGATTTTGGATATCCAATCATCGTTAAAACCGTGCACAATTTGATTTTTCTTTTCTTTTCAATTTTCCTTATATCATACTTTTTATGATACGCTTTGGACTCATTTTGGAAGTTCGCATGGCGATTGATCTGAAATCAATACAATTTCTTTGTCTAGCTGATATTTAATTTAAAATTTATTTTTAAAAACTATCTACTATGGGTCTTGGGTCAGCCTGTCGTTTATAATGACAAAGACATGGCAATTTATGCCATGTGGACAACTAATACGACTGGCCTAACATAGCCCTCGTAAATGTTATATGCCAAGTTTCATTTGACATGGCCATGGATTTTGCTACAACAGTTTGACCTATCGTATAAAGAGTAAACACAACTAACCTGATCTGTCATATTTATTGTTTTTATTTTTATTTTTTTATGATGATGCATGCTACGATAGACTTAACTCATCATATTTAACACGTTATACGATGCATTTTTAAGCTGTATATGATCATTTTTGTAGGCATGTAAAATCCTATTGAAAGAATTGAATTTTGTCGAAACTGGCCTAGTGAACCATAAATGTATAAAAGCTGGAAAAAAAATCTCAATTACAAATTATCAGGTCATATGTATATATAAATCTTCACATTTTTTCAATGCTTAATCTTATAGTCTCGCTAGTTATATAATTATATATATATATATATTCATATAATATTCATTTTAGCTAGCTAGGTACCTAATAAAAATGTGAACATATTTATCCACTATAAGCATATCAATCTATCTATATATTGTATTAATTAATATTTTCATTCGCGTTACATATATATATATATATATAAGAATTGTCAATTTTCTCCATTACTAGAATTATCAATTTTCTCCATTACTATGATTATTATGCTTGTTTATATACGTAGGAATGATTTTTAAGCAAATAATTAGGTAAAGAGAGATCGGGAGCACAATCTAACTAACCCTCCTTGGGTAGCACTAGAGTTGTAGTGGCAGAGCCGCGGAGTAAACATCATTAATCCAAAAATCAATTATTAATTTATTTTTTTATAATCCAAAATCAATTTATTTTGATAATTGCACATAGCTATTAATCAATCCTGGGATTATTAATTAATATTACCAATCTTGACCGTGGCATGTGTGCACTATCAAATAAACCTGCCGACCCATCTGTTTCCTAGCTACAATTATTAATCAAGTTCGTAACTTAGTTTTAACTATAATATAATCCATAACATTCATATAAAATTATATCCAACCCAATCAAATTAGACATATTACAAAATATTGAAACAAATCTGCGCTACTCTATAATTTTTTGTTTAATTTTTATGATTATTTAAACTCACACTTATTCGAACCTTGCTCAAAATTAAGAAATAATATAAATGCCAAATAATGAAGTTTAAAAAAAAAAAAAATGAAGCACAAAGTCATTTGTCACTAGCAAAGCGGCTCTGAGAAAATGACACATCGATAGCTTAGGAATGTTGAAAATGAGATATGACGTGCCAATGTTGGAAATTAGATCATTTTTATCAAAAATCATGTTCTCAAACAAATATTATATTAATAAAATATTTATACTTTTTTGTTTGGTAGAAATAAAATATACATTTGGCTCAATAATAAAACCGCTCAAAATATATTTTAAACTTCTACAAATTTTGAATAGGATAAAAATTTCTCTTTCTTCAATTGTAATAAAAAAAATTATATTAATATAATAAATTTTAAAGAAATGTACGATAACCATAAAATATTCAACTTTTTCAAAGGGTTTATTAGGTTCATTTATGACATTAGGGGGGCTAATCCCACTTAAAAAAAAAAAATTATTTCATGAAGGAAGGATATGGTTGTTAGTCCCATGATTGGAGAAGTTTTTTTTTTTTTATGAAAACCATGATTGGGGAAGTTGAAAGCCATGTTAATTACTAAATAATAAAGCTCTTTATCATGGAAGAAGGAATCTTTACCTATAAATCACAAGGAAAACTTATTAAACTAATCAAAATAAACTTAGCCGTTTTGATTGTCAGAAATAAGATCTTTACAGGAGATTTGCTTGCTTTCAGGGAAAATAAAAGAAAATTATATAAACAAATTGAAACAACATATAAGAAATATTTGCTGTTAAATCTGGGTACCTAACAATCACCTGTCTCCCTCTGGAGGAGTATAGTATTGATTTAGACCAGCAGCTAAAAATCCTACATGTTCTCTATGGATTTTTTTTTAATATTTTTATTTGGATTCCAATAAAATTTTACGAAATTAATTTTGGTCTTAATTGATGTATTCTATGATAATGTAGAAGCTGCTCATTTTAATTTTGACTTAGTTACTTCTTTAAGAACTATTTAGTGGTTTCTTTAAAAGTTTTAATTTTTATTTTATTTTAAAAAGTAATATTTATTTTGATAATTTTAATAAGCACTTTAAATTTAAATGTTAAAATACAACCTGAAATATAATTATTTAAATATGAAGATTTAAATTTATTTTCTATATTAAATTTTTAGTGTGTATATTTATTGCATTTACAATTTAATGAATATTTAATAATTTTTTTTAATTTTATATTTTTTATATAAAAAAATACTTTGATGTTGTTGGATTTGTTCTATACTCAAGAGAAAGAAAAAATTGAATTAATTTTTTTATTGAATTCCGTATTCATAATTAATATTTAATTAGTTTCAAATTCTGTAATGCTTTATTAGTTCCAAATCCATAATTAATGTTGCAATAGCTTCAGATTCTCTAATTGATGCTTCATTAATCCCAAGTTCATATTTAATATTATATTAATTCCAAGTCTCATAATTAATTTCGTTAGCCTTTTCCTAATCTTGGAGGGATGTTCTATGTTCTATTCTAAATAGTCTTAAGTGTACTATATCAATCAGTTGATGAATTATTAATCAAAAGTGCAGATTGCATTTTTGTCCATAATTTTTATCTAAGCAGATTTTCCTGTTTAATAGCAAATTTACCTGATTCTTATGGCTTTACTTTCTATTTGTTTAGAATATGATGAATCAAATTAGTTTGTTCTTATTTGCGGTGAGTTATCTTATCAAACAAGCTATTACTCCCTCTTTCTCTTTTTCTTTTTCTTCTTTATGCTTTCATTACCACTTACCAAACTACAACACGATCTTGATCCTTGGACACATTATTAATATACATGTTCCTTGTTATAGATCCTCTTGAACCAAGTTTATCATATTTGATAGACCAAGATTTTTTCTTAATTATTTTTGGTTGATTTGGGATGAGAAAGGGTTTTTTTTTTTTTTAATTATTATAATAAATGTTGTTATGATATAAAAAGGATATAAATGGAATTTATTTTGTTAATTATATCATTTTTTTGTGGATAAAATTTAGCTTGGAATTACTGAAACTAGAGGTAGACGTGATCTAATTTAGACAGTTTTTCTGTAAAAATTCAAACTAAACTGAAGTTGGCGGTTTAGTTTAGTAACAAATGGGCTAGCCCATTTGTTATTGTTGCAGGCTTGTAGCATATTTTTCATTACATTTCCATTTGTATCATAAATTACAAATCAACTAAAAATTAAATAATATAGTTATTAATTAAACATTAATTCAATTATTCATTTAAATATTATAGTCAAAACTCTAATTAAAATATAAACTAATAATCTATCATTTAATTCCACAGTCTAAATTTAATTTAATAACATAGTTTAAACTCCGAAGTCCAAACTAATTTCAGTATTATAGTACTAAGTTTAACCTAAAATTATTATAATTCAAAATCCAAACTAAAAATATTACAATCCAAATTAAAAATTGCATAAAACATTTCAAATATAAAAAAATTTATCATTAGTAATAAATCATATTAAAAATATATTATATATAAGTAAATAATTTGAATTGGTTTAGTCTGAATTCTCCTCAAATGCAAATCAAATTGTTAGTTAATTTTTTTTATATAAAAAATTAAACCGTTTATCTTTTACAGACCGAATCAAAACAAATTAAAAATATCAATTTAATTCAGTTGGACTAATTTAATTTAATTTTGTCCATTCCTAATTGAAACATACATATTACTCGTTCACATTGCATTTTCTGAGAAATTATGGTAAAGTTTATAATTATCCTGTATGACCTTCATATCCCTTTTTCCCGTCGACACTGCTTGACCAATGTCGGTAGGTAGAAGAGTCAAAATTTTGTTTCCAGTAAGTATTTTTAATTATTAATTTCGTCAATAAAGGTGTTAAGAAAACGATTTATTAATTAACATATTAATGTCACCCATACTTATTATAACTTAATTTCCTGCACATTCATTTTGTTTTATCAAAGTTCTACTGCCAAGATTAAATAACCTATTTCCACACGTGGAAAATTATATTAGGCACTATGTTTATGCAAATTAATTTTGAATTATTGCTGTGGTAAATGCAATCAGAGACAGACATTTGGACAAACCCCAGTACAATATGAATGCTAGTTATTAATTCCAGAAAGAAAAAAAGAGCATGAATGAGTTTTTAATTAAAAAAAGTAGCCTGACTTTTTTCTCTTTTATTTGATCTATTCGTCAAATTAATTAAATACAGGATGGTTTCCACAGTTAAGAAGAATTTTATAATTTGCTTTTTTTATTTTATTTTTTGAAAAAGATCGAAATTAGTGAGAGAGATGGAAATATAGAAAGGGTAAACGGCCAAGGCAAGCGTGTGGGGTATTTTGATGTGACTGAGATTTTCAAACGTAAAGAATAAGAACAATCCTAATTAGGCCACGTGTAATGGAAGTGACTGTCTACTTTTAGGCTTCTCTTGTAGAGGGAAAAACGCGGGTTAGGAGGACGTGTATACCGGCCAAAAATAAACATCCCCACCACCCCACGCACACCCAAATCCAAACTCCAATTTTTTTTAATATAATTTTCTTGAGGAGTTTTGTTTTGGGTATCATAATTAATAAATTATTGTATAAGAAACTAATACTTTTGTTGTAAGCATAAACTTGATCCGGATGGTAAAATTATTAAGAGTATGTTTTAAAAAAATCAATTTTTTTGAGCTACAAAAATTCTCATTTTCTAATTATTTTGCCATTATTTTTTAAGTTAAAAGTTTTTTTTTTATTATTATATTTTAAAAGCAACATAATTGCAGTTACCAAACAAAAAAAATCAATATAATTGCAGTTACTTTTAAAAAACTAATTATGTATACATAAATTATTTCATTTTATCTTAGCACTTTTTTTTTTTTTTGGTATTGGAGAATAAGAGTTCAAACTCTGAGCCATTATTAAAAAAAACAGTAACTTTTACTACTCAAAATTATGCCAGCATAAATATATATATATATATATTTTTTTTGCTAAAGAACATAAATATATTTTTATCTTAGCAACCCACTGTTTATAAATCCTGGTTTAGTTGCTATATGTACATTAATATGAAAATGAGACAAAAGATTTGGATCCAATCCTACCAATTAAAGTCCCATCTTTTGAGTGATTGTACATAGCTATTCAATCTAAACTATGAAATTTACCATTGCATTAGAAAATTTGTAATATTACAAGTACTTAAATTATGAGTTTTCACAACTTAGTGATAGAAAATAAACTTTTTTATGTTGATAATGGGTGATGATATAGCTTTTTATTTTTATTTTTTTAACATTGTACTCACCATTAAAATAAGATACCCACATTATTGATATTCTATGATTAATATTAGTAATGGTGAATAAATATTTTTTTTCAACCCATCCAATTACCATAAAAAAGATCTCTCGTCATCCTAGAAATGGACCTATAGAGGGAACTCACTCAAAGTAAGACTCGAACACCACAACTTTTCATTTGGGTATTTCGTATTTTCCCAAATTCCACATTCTACGTCATATATATTGGTATTGTTATTACTGTTATACAGAAATATTAATAAATATCACTAATGAAATTCATACTCAAATAATAAATACTAATTAAATAGATTTAATTATAATCTGATTTTTTTATATTAAAATTTTAATTATAAAAAATAATATTTTTAAATTAATTAATTAAATTAACAAATAACTTATAAATTATAATGATAATTTATCACTAACAAATAATATTTTTTTTGACAAATTTTTTCTCCAATAATTTTTAATTTTAATATATACATATAAAAAATATAAAAAAAAATCAATCCAAAGCATAAAATTGGGTAAGAATAGAGAATGTAATGTACATGTGTTTGTGGGGATAGGATGTGGTCGTGTCGAAATATTAGGCATGGTTGGTATGTCCCATTAGTCATAAACTCTTTCTCTCTCTCCCACATTGTTTTGATTCATCACTTATTGGCAACGCTAATAGCAAAATAAAAGCTTCTTTCTAGTAACCTAACACGTGGTGCTCTCCTACATGTCTGAGGTGGACCTCCATTGCCTCCTTAATCAACCTTATATAAACCCTTCCTCTTTCTCACCTCTTCTCAACTCTCACTTCACTTCTAAAATTTCCCAATCACTCTCACACTCTCTCTCTCACTCTCTCTGTCTATCACATCCAAAATTTTCTCTTGGAAACCAATCAAACCCCTCTTCTTTCTTTTTATTACTACTGTATTATACTTTGCACAGTACCTTAAATTTTATTGTTTTTTTTTCTTACTTTACTAAAATTATAGATTGCCATGGCTTCTATTTCTTGTTCAAGCTCTTCTTCTTCGCCATTCGTGGAATTGGGTAATGGAAAACGACGACCCAATGTGAATTGCTCTTTACAAACCCCATCTGTAATTTGTATTCCGAAACAGAGTCCGAGCACTTACCAGCAATCAAAAACCAGCACCATTATCGCTCCCAAAGAGAAATCGAAGTCGAATTCTGGTTCTGATCCTAAACCAGTGCCGTCTCAGCAAAAATGGAATTTACTTCAGAAAGCTGCAGCTATGGCTTTAGAAGCACTCGAGAGCGCTTTAGTTGAGCAAGAGCGTAAACACCCGCTTCCCAAAACAGCCGACCCGAGAGTTCAAATCGCTGGCAATTTCGCTCCGGTACCGGAGCAACCCGTACAGCACTCCCTTCCGATCGCCGGAATGATTCCAAAATGCATTGAGGGGGTTTATGTAAGGAACGGAGCTAACCCCCATTACGAACCCATCGCCGGCCACCATTTCTTCGACGGAGACGGAATGGTTCACGCCGTCGAGTTCAAGAACGGAACAGCTAGCTATTCTTGCAGGTTCACCGAGACTCGCAGGCTGGTTCAGGAGCGAAGTTTTGGCCGTCCCGTTTTCCCCAAAGCAATCGGCGAGCTCCACGGCCATTCCGGCATAGCGAGATTGCTGCTTTTCTACGCTCGCGGAATGTTCGGGCTTGTCGATCCTAGTCACGGCATCGGAGTGGCTAACGCCGGTCTTGTCTACTTCAACGGCCGGTTGCTGGCGATGTCGGAAGACGATTTGCCTTACCATGTCCGAGTAACACCTTCCGGTGACCTCAAGACGGTCGGACGGTATGACTTCAACGGTCAGCTAAAGTCCACTATGATTGCCCACCCGAAACTCGACCCGGAATCCGGCGAGCTTTTCGCTCTGAGCTACGACGTCGTTCAGAAGCCTTACCTGAAATACTTCCGTTTCTCTCCCGACGGGCAAAAATCACCCGACGTCGAGATTTCTCTGGCTCAGCCAACCATGATGCATGATTTCGCAATCACTGAGAATTTCGTGGTTGTGCCGGACCAGCAGGTGGTGTTCAAGTTGCCGGAGATGATCCGCGGCGGCTCTCCGGTGATCTACGACAAGGAAAAGATGTCGAGGTTCGGAGTTATGGATAGGAATGCCGGCGATGCGTCGGGTATTAAGTGGATCGAAGCCCCGGATTGCTTCTGCTTCCATCTCTGGAATGCTTGGGAAGAGCCGGAGAGCGACGAGGTGGTCGTCATCGGCTCTTGCATGACTCCGCCGGACTCCATTTTCAACGAATGCGAAGAGAATTTGAAGAGCATTCTGTCGGAAATCAGACTCAACCTCAAAACCGGCAAGTCCACGCGCCGCCCGATTATTTCGGAGCGAGAAGAGCAGGTGAATTTAGAAGCGGGTATGGTGAACCGGAACCGGCTCGGAAGGAAAACCCGGTTCGCTTACCTTGCGCTCGCTGAGCCGTGGCCTAAAGTCTCTGGGTTTGCTAAAGTTGACCTTTTCAGTGGCGAAGTGAGTAAGTTCATGTATGGAGACCAGCGATTTGGTGGTGAACCTCTGTTTCTTCCCAGAGACCCCAATTCTGAACGAGAAGATGATGGGTATATACTTGCTTTCATCCACGACGAGAAGGAATGGAAATCGGAGCTTCAAGTCGTCAATGCCATGACTATGGAGTTGGAAGCTTCGATCAAGCTTCCTTCTAGAGTTCCATATGGTTTTCATGGCACATTTATAAGTTCTAAGGATCTGGAAAAGCAGGCTTAAAAATTCTACTTCGTATGTGTTTCAATCAGGGTGATCGGTGGGTTTTTGTCCCTCTTTTTTTTTTTTTTTGATGTTTGTATGTAAATTGTTATTAGCAGACTGAAGGAGATTTACCAGAGGGATGGCTCATCTAATGCATCCCCGGAATCTCCTCTGTTTTACTGTCCAGTTGAAGGATTTTACTCTTTTTTTTTTTTTTTTCGGTTATTTAAGAAGAGTGAGAGGTTTTGAGGGACCAGCTTGTAGCTTTTTGGGTACAGGTAAAATTTGAAGCTCAGCTGGATTCTGCTTATTCTTTCACTTTTGTTTGTGGATTAAAAGGAAGTACATATTTATATAAAATAAAAAAATGTGTATTTTCCGTGTTTATTATAACCTCTGTTTTATCTCTGTTCTTGTGCTCTGTTTCGTCTCTGTTTGTTTTTATTTTTTCTCAACTGATAGAAAAAATAAAAAATAATATTAAAAAAAAGTTAAAAATTATCCGCTGAGCTTGTGCAAAAGCATGTAAGAGAACAAATAGGCTGCGCAAGTCACTGTTTAGACTCTTTTCCCTCCATGAGGGGGAAAAGAAAAAAAAAATGTGATCCTATATAATATGAATTTTATATAGTTATATTTTTGAAGTATGGTATTTTTGGAGTACACAAAAGTTGCTCTCCATTAAATCTAACGAAGCTGAAAGTGGAATGAGCCAATGGACAATCAATGCAGGGACAAAAAAATAATAATAAGATTCAAACTGTAATCAAATACATGCCCAACAAGTGTTCTATTTCAGCAGACAACCGACATGAGGTCTCTTATGTTTTTTCTATTCTTCTTTATATATATATATGTATATATATATATATTTTTTAATGTAAGAAATTGGTAAAATAGAGAAATTAGGCTCGTTGAAGATTTGAATGGAGGTTGCGAATGGGGAAGGTGCTAATGGCATGTTTTGATTGGTAGGAAATGCAAATGTAAAATTTTAGGCACCCATAGCATTGAGAAACATCATTGGGGCAGAGACTTGGCAGTACTACAAAAATCCAACGCTTTCGAGGTAAAAGGAAATGAATGAGATAGTGAGATATTTGTTTGTCTTTAAAGAGTGATATGACTGGACAATTGTCTAAATCTCATGTTGGGAGAAGATAATTTTTAAGTCAACTTTGCAAAGTTGTTGATTTTTTATTTTATTATTTTATTAATTAATTAATTAATTTTTTTTGGGGGTGAATTCAACGCTTTGTATTTCTGTGTTTGTATGAAAGAGAAATTATTTCATTACACACTTTATAAGGCAGACTTGGAATTATAGTCACCAATATATAATATCTTCAATAAAGGGCAACTTATCAGAACAATTTATAGGGATGGAAAGATATTTATCCGAAAATTGTAGCCTTCCTATTTTAATATTATAATATTATATATATGTATTCGATTTTATAGTAGAATTTGAACAAATCCAAAAAACAAACCCTAACAGCTACGGAGATGCCTATTAGTGCTTGGAGATGTTTATTAGTGTTTTTAGATTATTTATGAATTTTAATATTTAGTCTAAGATCCTAAGAGCCTCACTGTACCAATGTGACGGTTCATACCAAAGTATACACCATACCAAATTTAGTATGACATGCATCAACTAGATCAAGTTGATATTTATTTATTATAATATATAAATGTTTAATGGTTACATCCAATAAAGATCCAATCAAAATTATGAAAATTAACACTGGATAAAATTGGAAGTAGATATATATGAAATGAAGTTTAGGTCCTTGCGAATTATTGAAAAAAAAAAAAAAAAGAAGAAGAAGGAAAAAAAGAAAGAAATATGGAGGAGGAGGAGGAAAACATTATAAAAAGTTGAGGAGAATATGGAGCTTCCATCACGAAATGAGGTTTATGGATAGAACACAATTATTGATGAAACTCAGTTCCACATATAGAAGAATGGTTATGTGCTTTAGAGGGTCCATGCATGCCTTAGTATATACGAGTTTCATCAACTAGCCTATATGGGAAAAAAGTCTCATACTAGCATTGGCCACTACTAGAGAATAGTCTTGAAAAAAAGGAGAGTCTATCTTATTCCCTATTGAATGAGGATGGGCTTGTATGTTTATTCAAGTTGGGGCTGTGGCTGATCATGATCAAGTATGTAGGGCATGTGTCTTTTCTAGTTTGTTCAATGCTTTCTTTTGATATACCACTTCATTGGTTGTGGTGGTGGTGGTGGTGCAGCTAAGCTCAGTCATGGTCTTTATTTGTTTTTTTATTCAGAACCAATGTAATGTTCTGCCCCAATCTAAGCTATATATTGTCTATCATTATTTATTTTTTATTGTCTAAGTTTTTTAATTTTTTATTTATCATTGGATGATTTGAATTCAGAATCTAATTTCTTTTTATTTTTTTATTTTACCCCTTTTTAATTTACTTAAAAAAGTTGGATAACGTTCTATATAATTGTGTATCAAAACTTATAATTGCCTTAGAATTCAGAAGCCAATTACATTTCATATCTTAGTAGACTTTTGGTTTTTCATAAAAGGTTTACTTTCTGTTTTCTTTTATTTTTATTTATTTATTTTTCTCTGTAATCACTTTCTAATTGTAACGAACAATATGCTAAATATCTAGCACAATTTATAATGCAGCACATGTTCCTATTAGTTTCCCTACCCCCCGAAGGTATGCTCCTATTGGTTAGGAATGTTACACTTGTCAGCCCCTGCTGATAAGAAATATATCACGCCCACTTTGTGTTACTGTATAAGTTGTTATGAAAAACATGTATTTTCAATCATAAATGAGGAATCGAAGAAGGTATATTTTTTAACCATAAAAAATAAATAAAATGAGAAAGTAAATGCATACATTAGCATTTCAAGAAAGCAAAAAAGAAAAACTGTATGCATTAGGCATTTAATAGTGATAGACAATTAAAAACGTGATAAAGCAAATCAGGTTGTTATGCATATTTAGGATAGCTAGAGTCCTAACTGTTGATATACTCTATCTCTTCTACCTATTCTCTTGGTCACATATCTTGTCAACTTTGCAATATAAAACTCTTGATCAATATATGGCAACTCTAAGCCATCAATTATATTTGTTGCAATAATATTTTCATGGTATCAGAACCATCGACTAACGTCATAGAAATTATTTTCTTAAATTCTTTAGCAATTCCGCAATTAAGCCAAGTTAATTTACCAAACTATAATTTTCCTTTCAAGCTTGAACAAACCAATTTTATGATTTGGAAAGCCAAATACTCCTGCAATAATCGACAGCAGCATGGAAGGATTTGTAACCGGCACCATCAGATCTCCATTAGAGTTTATCATTGAACAAGATCTTGATGACTCAACAAAAACAAAAACTATAGTAAACCCGGAATATCTCCATTGGCGTCGCCTTGATCATGCCTTGCTTGCTTGAATTAAATCTTCAATAACTCTAGCGGTACAAATACTTCTCACACAAACAGAAACCTGCTTTGATCTATGGAATTCTGTTGGCAGGTTATTTGGAAGTCAATCTCGTGCAAGGCTGATGCAGATGAAACTTCAGTTGCAGTCCACCAAAAAGGAAGGACTCACGGAAACATTCTATTACACCAAACTCAAAGAATTAGTTGATGGGCTTCAATGGCTAGACAACTGGTCAGCAAGGAGGATTTTATCATGCATCTTCTTCAAGGCCTCCCATATGAATATGATACTATTATCACCAACGTTAATTCACAACGTTTGTCCCTTGAAGTTGAAGATGTACTAGCCCTGCTCTTGAATCAAAAGATGCGAATTGTGAGTGCAACAACACCGCCAATGCCACATCATCTTTATGCAAATCTTGTTAATAGGAATTCCCGTCGACAAGATCATGATTTCACCAATAAAGGTACCAAATCAAATTAATTCTGGGATGGCCAGCAGCGTGGTCGCAATCGTGGACGAGGAAGACGACCAAGAAATTTAAGGCCTTATTGCCAACTATGTACTCGGCCAGGACACATTGTGATGGAGTGCTATCACAGGTATGATAGAGATTTTATTCCTCCATACAATAATAACAATTCATCTGTTGCCTATTATAGCTCTCCCACATGCAAAGGATAATTCGATGTATTATACTTTTCATGAAGTCAATAGCAATCCAAAGTGGCTTTTTGACAGCGGTGCTACAAACCATGTCACTGCCGATTTTTTTTAATTTACATCACAAAACTGAGTATGGTGGCATGGACAAATTGGTGGTCGACAATGGGCAAGGTTTGAGTATATCTAATACTGGTTCTTCATTGATTCAAATGCCTCAAAAAAATATTCTTTTAAACAATATTTTGCATGTTCCCAAAATTATAAAAAACTTATTGAGTATTGCACAAGTGACATTTGATAACAAAGTCATTGCTAAATTAAATTCTAATTTTGTTTTTGTAAAAGATCAAGCTACGATGAAGGTTCTACTGCAAAGAACCCTTAAAGATGGTCTCTACAGAATTTCCCTACCTACGGCAAAAGATTTTGCTATTTCTTGTTTTCATTCTAGATTTTCTGTTATTTTTTGGACTCTTGTTATTTCTTGTTTTAATTTTGCTATTTCTGATAATAATTTGTGGCACTTACGCCTTGGACATCCTGTTTTTTCTATTATGAAAACTATATCTAATAGTTGCAGTAAAGTTATTCTGAATAATAATAAGCATTTTTGCTCATTTTGTCCATTAGGGAAAATGCATAGACTTTTTGTACCTTTATCTGTCTCAAAAAGCAAACATCATTTGGAACTAATATTTTCAGATGTGTGGGGTCCTGCTCCTGTTATCTCAACAGAAGGTTATAGATATTATGTTATATTTGAAGATGATTTTTCTAGTTTACATGGATTTACCCCTTAAAACTCAAATTTGAAGTTAAAAATGTCTTTATACAATTTAAATCACTTCTTGATAATATGTTTCAGAGAAAAATTAAAACTATCCAAACTGACTGGGGAGGGGAATACCGCACTTTAGCAGCTATTTTGGCAAATTTTGGAATTCATCTTCAGCACTCCTATCCACACACTCACAATCAAAATGGAAAATTTGAATGCAAACACAGACATATAACTGAGATTGCTTTATCTTTAATTGCTCATAGTAACATTTTTATGTGTTACTGGCGGGATGCCTGCTTAACTGCTAATTTTCTAATTAACAGGTCACCCACCAAATCTTTAAACAACAAGTCTCCAATACAACAACTTCTTCAAAAAGATTTTAATTTTTCCAAAATAAAAGTTTTTGGGTGTGAATGTTTTCCCTTTATACGTCCCTATTAGTCTAGAAAATTTTCTTATCACTCTGAAAGCTGTATTTTTTTAGGATATAGTCCAATTCATAAGGAGTACAAATGCAAAAGTCTTAAAACTGGAAAAATATACATTTATCCAAATGTTATTATCAATGAAAATCTCTTTCCTTAGAACTCAGTATCTACTAACAGCAAGACTACTCAATCTGATCATATTTACTCTCCTATAAATTCTCTTCCTTTGTTTGTTCCTACTGTCTCTATAGATACATCTAAAAGGTTCTCTGCTCAGTCTTCACCATAGCCACCTCTACAAAATCAAACTAGTGAAGTTCACGGTGACTTGTTCTCCATGTCACCTACTCAGCCAGCTTCCCATGCAAACTCTCATCTCTCAACCACCTCATCTAGTTCACCCTTGTCTTCATCAACTTTCTCACCTTTGAATTTTAAGACACCGGTCAGCCTGCAAAGCATCTATTGCCCTCTCAAAAAATATGGATGCAACTCAAACTACATCACTACCTGACTTCCAGCTTCATGTTGATTTTCCTATCCGAAACCTGACCTCCTCATATTCCATGACCACTTGGTCCAAAGTGGGAACCTTCAAGAAGAAATATTTAGTTGCACCTCCCAAAGAAACCTTGATGTCCATGAACCATATACTGTTCACGAAGCACTCACCCATAGCTCATGGAAACATGCCATGGAGGATGAAATTCATGCCTTATCTCGAAACTCCACATGGATTCTTGTTCTTCCAAATCCAAGCTTGAATATCATCGGCAGTCGATGGGTGTTTTGGCACAAACAAAATCTGGATGGCTCAACAAATAAATAAAAAGCTTATCTTATTGCAAAGGGATTTCATTATACATTGGGTCCGTTTGGTACGCAGGATCGGACTGGATCGGATATAGCTGGCAGGATTGGATCAGACTGGATAATGCTGGGCTGGATTTCTCAAATCCTGTCATGTGTTTGGTGCAGAACCGGACTGTATCGGATATGATATACTGTGTTTGGTACAGTCTTAGACTGGACTGGATAAAAATTTAATTTTATCAATATATTTTATATTTGTTTGATTATAGTAGAAATTGTAATTGTAATTATTAATTTAAATAAACATGATATATAAAAATATATTATAATATTTTTTTAATTATAAATTTAATAAAACATAATATTATGTAATTTAAAAAAAATATTAAACATAATTACATGCAAGAATTACAACTAGTTCAAAATCAAAGCCAAATAAGCACCGACTTTAACATGGTGCTCACGTAGGCTTGACCACACCAAATTGCTCCCGCGAAGAGTGTTAAGATTGGCTTGGGCAGCCGTACAGTCTTTAAAGCTAAAGCTAAATCTGCGCTCACTCTCTGATCTGCTGCTAGTGAGCTTGTGGGTAGTCAAAAGAGATGAAGCACAGAAGCGACCTCGCTCCCAAAGCTAAGCTACTCAAATACTGCCTAATCGGTCTGATTGCGTGTCTCGGGTTGGTTTGTTTGTACTACGGGTCGTCTTATGCTCCGGGCTCTCAGAGATCCGACGAAGAAGTTTCCAGCTCCGATGGGACTGACCCGGTGTTCGCTATCTTCGATCCGCATCGTGATTTTGATGATTTACATGAAGATCAGGAGCATAATCCCGAGGTCCCCAAGAGCATTCCTGTATGTTACGCTTTGAATTAGCCATTTCATTTCATTTCTTTTATTATTATTATTTTTTTCCAATCATTTGCTATCTATTATTCGGGTTAGAAGTAATATCAATGAGTTGTAAAAACCTCATTTTTCGGAAAGCCTACTTTTTTGTCGCAAATTTTAGTAAATTGGATTAGATTTTATTTTTATTTTTTTTAGTATTTGGGGTTTCAATGCAAATTCTAATCTGCAATCCACACTGAAATGAATATTCAAAATGTGTTTGCTCAACTTTTTTCTGAACTAAATTTGTTCATAAAAATTGTGCCTTTATCCCGAGCAGTGCTGGGTTCCTTCGTGGATCTGTTGGAGAAGACAGGGGAGAAGAGCTGTGGAGAGGGGGAGCTTAGGCCAAGTTGAGGACGCGGCTGGAGAGGAGCAGCCTAGGTTATCCGAGTCCGTTTTGTTTATCCCGTGCCTGCAATGAGGATTCGACTTAAGGCTTAAGTCACAGGACTGGATTCGGCAGCAGGATTTCTCAAATCCCAGTCCAACGCTCGCCAAACGTCAGATAAGGGAGAGGACCGGATTTGAAACCCAGTCCGTTTCCCTTATCCGACTAAACAAACACGCCCATTAGGAATTGATTTCAATGAAACATTCAGTCTAGTGATTAAGCCTGCCACCATACGGTTAGTTCTTTCTTTTTCTATAACTCACAAGTGGTCCATTAGGTAGGTTGACATTAACAATGCCTTTCTCAATGACAAGCTCATTGAATATGTATTCATGTAACAACCCGAAGGTTTTGTTGATTCTGCTTTTCCAACTCATGTATGCAAGCTCCAAAAATTGTTATATGGGTTAAAACAAGCTTCACGAGCTTGGTATGATAAACTCCGGTCTACTTTGTGCACTTAGAAATTTAGACGTTCAACTATGAGTTCCTCACTCTTTATTTTGAATACTAGATGTGATACACTTTGGGCACTTGTCTATGTTGATGACATAATTGTCACCGGTTCCAACACAACTCATATCAACAAATTCATTCAACGATTAAATCACCAATTTTTGTTGAAAGATCTCGGCCAACTCTCTTTCTTCTTAGGCATTGAAGCATCATGGCATAGGTGGACCTTTACTTACACAAAGAAAATATGTACAAGACCTACTTGTTCAGAATGATATGCATGACTGTAAATCTAGTCCAACACTGGCCAGCACCACAATTCGGCTGAGCAAGGAAACCGGCACTAAACTTTAGGATCTCTATCACAGCACTATTGGGGCTCTCTAATACTTAATGCTCACACGACTTGAGTTAAGCTTCATAGTCAACAAGCTGAGTTAGTTCATGCAACATCCAACCGATGTCCACTGGTCTGCCTACAAACGTGTTTTCCGATACCTAAAAAGAACTATCATGCTTGGCCTTCGGTTACCGATTCTCATCACTATACATTGCATGGATACACTAATTTCTTCTTCTTGTTGCATTAGGAGTTAAATTCTCTTATTAAAGTAGAAATACTTTGTGGCGATTGTTCTTCTCTTTCCCTAGCATTCTAATCCATGTTTTTAGATACAAGTTATCAAAGAGTTTGGTAGGGCGGGTTCTTGTTTCCAATTATTATTCAATATTTCTTGTGTGTTTTGAGGTTTCAAATTCTTTAATCTTGGGGTTCCGAATCAATTGGTATCAGAGCATTGGTTGAGATAAGTACCTATCTATCTTTGTTTTCAATTTTTTTTTGTGTTCTTTGTTCATAATACTTTGTTTCCCTTAAAAAAAAAGAAAAAAAAAAGGTTGTGTTTGATCTGCGCATCTTATTTTTATCCTGTTGATTTGAGATTTTTTTTATTCAAAAAGAGAAGAAGTAAGAAGAAAATAAATAAATAAAAAATCGTTACAGCAGGCGTGGGGGTCGCACCTGGAAGGGGTTGTTTGTTAAGCCTCTTACAAAAAAAATATATATATCCGATTTTTTTTTTCTTCTTGGTTAGGGTAAACTTTACTTTCCATTACTTTAGTTATTATTTTTGTTTTTTTTTTATCTATTTTCTTTTTTTTTTAGTTAGGTTTTGAGATTGTGATAATTGCTTTTTGTTTTTTTCTTGCTTTGATTTGTTGTGTTTAACTCTAAAGTGCAACTTGATTCAAGAGAGTGTGAGTGGTAAAAGGCTTGAGTGGTGAGCACATTGAGGGTAAAAGCCAAAATTGTGTGAAACACGTGAGGGAGAGAAGTAAGAATTTTCTTTTACTAATCTTGTCTAGTAGAAATTAAGATGTCAATAAGAGAAGGAAAAGAAACTGCTCATTCTGAGGAAGAGCTCGAAAATGAGATGACACAGGACATGAAGCTATTTTACAAGGCCTTCGCAAGATAATTTCAGAGGTTCAACAAGAAGATGGATGAGCTAAACTGCTCAATCAGGTCTTTATGACCTCCACAAATAACCCAAGGAGAGATGGTTTGCTAGCTAGAGGTATAGAGCCATTGGGTTCCTAGGATGATGAAGTCTCAAATCATTCCATGAGAAGACATCCAAGGATGGAGGAACCAAGGGCTAGGAGACATGAGCAGAGAGAAAGAAGGGACAACAACATAAGTTCCATAAGGTTGAATACCACCATCCAAGGGAAGACATGACGTTGAGGCATATTTGGAGTGGGAGAGCAATGTTAAGCTAATTTTCGCTTGCCACAACTACTTGGATGAGAAGAAGGTAAGACTCACCGTTGTAGAGTTTACCGATTATGCTTTGGTTTGGTGGGAACAATTATTGCAGACTATGAAGAGATATGGTGAAGATCTAATTGCAACTTAGGGCGAGATGAAGAGGGTGATGAGAAGAAGATTTGTTCCATCTTCTTATTACTAGGAACTACACCAAATGAAAGTCACATTTGCACCTTTGTCTCCAAAATATGTGTATCTTGAACCATTAAAACTATCCAAAGGTTCACATAGGGATTTGGGAAGTGAGGCAAATAAAATAATTGAGTGTAAAGAAGCAAAGAGTGAAAATAATATAAATAAAGGCCCAATGGTGAGTGACTGCACTAGTAAGAAAAATAAAGAGGAAAGTGCAATTGAGAAAAGTGAGAAGAGTGAAAAGAAAAAGAGTTTTAATGCAAAAGAAAGAGAAGTCAAGAGTGCATTTTTAGGCAAGAAAGCAATATTGTTAGTGAGGTTTCAAGAGATTTTGCTTTGTGAAACTACCCTTAACCCCGATTTGCCTAGTCATTTTGTCTCTTTATTGCAAAACTTTAATGAGAAATCAAACACTACGCCAAAAACCTTAATCGGCGACACTAAATGCGCGACGAAGCAAAAAATTTGCGTTGCGATAAACTAACGGCGACACAAATATAGTGCGTCGCCTTTATTTGAACAAAATAGCGACGCACCCACGTCGCTAAAATGTGCGTGAAATCAGCTTCCGCGACGCACGATCGAAAACCGTTGCGAAAAATGTGGCGCGAAGCATATTCAGCGACACAAAATCGGCATGTGTCGTGAAAAATAAGCGCGCCAAATACATTTCGCGACAGGCATTCCACAAGTGTCGCCGAAAATCTGCGCGCCAAATACATTTGCGACGGGCATTAATAACGCATCCCGGAAAATATACGCGGCAATCACATTCAGCGACACCCATTGGTGGGGGGGGGGGAGGGGGAAGAAAGGGTAAAGGATTTTGGGTGGTGAGGTGTCAAAATATGATTGGTGTGAATTAATCCAGTCCGGTTCAATGAAATAATTTTTAGAAACCCGTCATCGAACCAATTTACTCGGTTTTACATATTTTATCACCGAACCGGACCGTATTAGTTTGGTTTGGTCAGTTTTTGCCCTCCCCTAGTGATGCGGGCATCATAGAGCAATATTCTACCATTGGAGCAAAAAATGATAATTTAAGCATGATGTCCAAGCAAGGGATGAAGGTGGTATTGATGTTCAGGAGTTGCGGAGACGAAACGATGTAGTTTTAAAAATAAGCATCTTATAATGGCAGTTTTGTAATTTTAGCTATTTTCGGATTATAATGGCAATTTCGTAATTTAGCTATTTTCGGATTATAATGGCAGTTTCATAATTATTGCTATTTCCGGATTATAATGGTAGTTTTGTAATTATTGTTATTTTGGGATTATATTTATTTAGGGTTAGTTTTAAGCTTTAAGATTACTTNAATAATATTAGTAATTCATTTAGCCTCATATTCTGTAACATCCCGTCTCGGGAAGATATTGAAAATTTCTCAAAGTTGACCGAGTTGACCAAGTTTGACCAAAGAAGGGCTCGGGGTTGACTTTTTGTGTGGTCATGTTTTGGATTTGATTAAGGTACCGTTGCGTAGAGCTAGTCGATACGAGTTCGTAGACTAGTAGTACGCTCGATTTCGAGTTAAGACCGAAAAGTTATGGCTAAAATAACGTGAGGGGCATTTTGGTATTTGCTGTGGCAGGGTGAAAATTACTATTTTGCCCCTGCCTTCATCTTTTTAAATTCCAGAAAGCTCTGGAATGTGCGGGACTCTCCCCCCCCTCCCGACGCCAGTTGCTCTGCTCCTGACCGCCCCCTGTTTCGCCAGCCATGGCCATTTTATGGCCAGATCAGGCCGGAAATCACCCAGGAAACGACGCCGCCGACCCCCTTTCTTCTTTGACACCGGAGGTTCGCCGTGATGGAGCCCAGATCGCCGAAAAAAGAGAGAAATCCGATCAGCCTTTTTTTTTTGAATTCATTGGATTCCGGCGAGTTTAGGCAGTCCCACCGCTCGGAAAAGGTAGCCCGCATTTCCCTCCACCATTCCGCTCTAAGCGGTGCCCGTGAAACGCCGTGATGTTTCTGGAAAAATGGAGAAAGCCGGTGGCTTCCATTTTCGCCGATCGCCGATTTCCGGCAAGATTCCGGCGATGGGTCACCTCATTTCCCCTATTTTGGACCCCTTGAGTCCGATTCAGGTGTTCATTCGTCTCAAATCTCATTCGTTCGGGCAGTGTGAATAGATGAAGCTCGGCCGCCGCTTTCCGGCCACTTTCCGGCCACCACCGGCGGCGGATGGATGAGGTAAGTTCACGGTTGCGTTCTAAATTTCACTAGCTTCGTTTCGATATATAATTTGCATATTATAGATAAATATCGGAATTTACCCGGTGGTGAGCGGGTTGTTAACAATTGTTAAATAGGAATTGTTGATGACTGATGATATCAATGTGTGCGTATTTGTGTGTTGGTAATTACCGTGGAGTGAATTGGTTATCCAGAATTTAGGATTTTGATTATTTGATTGAAGTTCGTGGTTGTTAATGACGGTTACGGAAATATTATTTGTGATTATTGCTCTGGGAATGGTAAATAAATTGCTGTACCGAGAATATAGGAATATGTTACATAATTGTTTTGCTATGAGCTGTAATTAATTGTTAAGGGAATTTTGGTTTGAGTTTGGCTGAATTGTTGTGCGACTGATTGAGAGATTGATTTGATTGGGTAGGTGAGTTTGATTTTATTGAATTAATTATTGTTAACCTTAATTGTTTGGAAAGGTTAATGGTGAACGAAATGTGAAAGGCAAAAATATATAATGGAATTTTGAGTGTTAATGTGGTTAGTGAGTTAGAACGTATGTTTGTTAAGTTGACTGTTGAATAGTAATTGCATCAAATGCGGCATATTTAGCGTAAATATGCACTCGGAACTACAGGTAGCTTGATCCCTTTGAGGAAGGGTATGTAGGCAACTCAGTTTTCATACTGAGTCCAGCTACGGGAAAAATATAACAGATACATTGTATTGCGAGTGTTGAATTAATTACTGAATTGTGGTTATTCGTGTGGGGATTGTGTGCTGGTAGAGTAAATATGGTTTAGGACTGGTTTTCCTTGCAGGTTTGTAGCTTTTGTTTTTTTTGGGAGTGTTAGGAAACAGCTGAAATGCTGCCGAAATTTTAATAGAATTTCTAGCAGTAGAGAAAACCTTTCGGTCTGTTGATTTTTACCCTTTTTGAAAAATAATTTAGCGGATTTTCACGACTGCTTGTGGCTTAGTGGCAATATTAAGTCACGCAGGCAAGATCCAAGCGGGTCGGGTCCTGTCATATTCAATTGTTCAAAATATTTTTGTTTTTAAAACTTCTTCACTTCGTTTGAAAGAGAAATATTTTGATTGGGATAGGAAAGAATCAAGAAATATATATGAACAAACACAGTATCAACAGTGATAATAATACAATAATATAAGTAATTCATTTAGCCTCATCATAAATCTCAAAAAAAAAAAAAGTTTGATATTCTAAACATCAAAATAATCAAAAAGTAACATTTTCAAAAAAAAATTACGATATATAATATGGT
>QANX01001794.1:3786-133408 GCA_003254975.1 Ochetophila trinervis | reverse complement strand
TGTCAACATTTTTTAACATTTGAAAGGAATTAGTAGAGTGGGAGTACAAGAGCAAGATTGACGGAAAGATGCACGCATGTGGTCACGATTCTCATGTAGCAATGCTACTTGGAGCAGCTAAAATACTCCAGGCAAAAAAAGACTCTCTCAAGGTAAATTGAACTTTTCTGCATTGACCACAGAAAGTATCCATTTATCAGTCATTGTTTTCTATCCTTCTTGCTTGAGCTTAGTTTTCCAACACATATTGCTACAATAGGGAACTGTGAAGCTAGTTTTTCAGCCAGGAGAGGAGGGATATGCTGGTGCTTACCATATGTTACAAGACGGTATTCTGGATGACATAGAAGGCATCTTGAGCATACATGTTTTGCCAACAATTCCAACTGGCGTCATTAATTCAAGATCTGGTCCAATGCTTGCTGGAGTAGGGCTCTTCTCAGCGACCATACAAGGGAAAGGTGGACATGCAGCAATCCCTCATGCCGCTAGGGATCCTATTCTTGCCACAGCCTTTTCAATCCTTGCTCTCCAACAGATTGTATCTCGGGAGACTGATCCGCTTGAAGCCAGTGTACTCCTTTTCTACTTCCTTTTCTGTTGAATGATTTCTTTATGTTACTATGATTGGAATGAATCCATTAGGAAAAACAGAAACTGAATATGATTAATTTTATCCATCTGTCTTGCACCATATAGGTTGTAACAGTTGGGTATATAAACGGAGGACAAGCAAATAATGTGATCCCGGAATCTCTGAAGTTAGGAGGAACTTATAGAAGCTTGTCTCCTGAAGGTCTTTATTTCCTACAGAAAAGAATCAAAGAGGTATAGCACAGTCATTTTGTGTCCTCTGTCAGTGTCTAAGGAGGACCAAACACATATAATCAATCTATCAATCAAAATATAGTCAATGACTAATTAAACATGTTCCATTTACAGATCATAGAGCAGCAAGCAGCAGTTCATCGTTGTAATGCCGCGGTGGACTTCATGGAGGACACACCTTTCCCTCATCCAGTAATGATTAACGATGAAGCACTGTATGAACATGTGAAGAAAGTGGGATCGGTCCTACTCGGGGAACATAATGTGCAGATTATGCCAGTAACCATGGGAGCTGAGGATTTTAGTTTCTTCACACAGAAAACTGCTGCTGCAATTTTTGGGAGAGGGACAAGGAATGAGACTCTCAAATCAGATAAGCACTTGCACTCTCCATACTTCTTTATTGATGAGGAGACTCTTCCTATTGGAGCAGCACTTCATGCTGCTACCTCAATCTCATACCTGGATAACCATGCCCTTCAGATTGAATAGAAACATGGGTCTGTTTTCACTCGTGGAACCAGAGGACATTTTGCATAAAAGGTCGAAGAAAATCAGTGTAGATTTTAATAATTTGATAAATAACAATAGTACTGACCAGGGGGTCTGGCAAGTGCTATATGTATGTGGCAAAATGTAGAGAAAGTTGAGGACGTGAATTGACCAAAAACCAAGTGTTTTAACACTAGGTTAAGAAAAATACCTTGAAATGACTTCTACTGGAAATATGGATCTTCAACGTATTGGCACCGAAAGTTATTTATTTGATGAAGCTTCAAAATCTTGAATCCACAAATCATACCTCTTAATTTTGCTCTGCCAAATTTGGTTCTCAGAATGTCTATACTCCATCAAACAGAGACTTTTTGGCCAAACTGTTTGGAAGCATTTCATCAATGTGAAGTCTTCCAGCAGCCATGACATCTTTCGCAAGTAAATCAATCTCTTGTCTCAGTTTAGTCAAAACAAAGCGAATATGCATATTTTTTTCTGCTTACGCCCAGCAGATGAATCTCCATGCTCAATGATCTGTGACCTTCCCTAACTTTTTCATAGAAAAACGCACTAGAAAAAAATAAAAATAATAATAAAAGACTGACACGAAGCCCTTGCCCTGCTAAAACAAGAAAACTAAGCTATATCAACATTTTCAATCATTTTTCTTCTTGCATAACCACGTATGACTATATAACAGCATTGATACAAATTTAAAGTTAACAGAGTTAGTTAGCCCATATGACTAAAATAACAGTGTCTCGTTTGTGTAATATATTTTAGTACTTCGACCAATATATATATATATATATATATATATATATTTTAGTACCATAACCTTTTCACCCTATTAGTTTTCGGGTAAATTTTCACCCTAATAGTTATGCGTGCAAAGAAAGTAAGCCAATCTGGAATAATAGACACCCTGATCTGGGTCCAATATTTGATAACTCCTTTTTGTAGAACAATTTAAATGAAAAAATAGAAATTCAATGTAAACAATTCAGTTTCACCAGATTACAAAAGTATATTAGCAAACTGAAACAGATAATTTCTGTCACCGTCAATATAATTGAAAATAATAGACTAAATGACAAAATTAATGTGCAATTTAAAGCACTTCTTATCTCTCTGAAACACAAACCCCTAAGCCAAAGTGATTCTGTTTTTGTTGGGTATTTTACAAAATGAACGTCACATATTCATGAACTCGTGGGGAAGTATTCAACCTTTGTAATAAAAGGCCTGCTTCATATCAAGTTAAACAGAAGAAGAAAAAAAAAAATTGAAAGTTTATCTATCTGATCTGAGAGTACAAGTTCGGCTACCTAATGAAATGCATCTGTGTATCTTTTAAACCACAGGCATTCTATGAAATGTGATGCCAAAAGAAACTTACCCTGTGAGATAAATCCAACTGCGACCAGGTATTTTTTTAATACATCTCTCGTTCATTTTGTCTCTCACAAGAGAAACATCCGACCAGCGATCTACTGCTGCATATATATTGGACAATAGAACATAATTGCCACCATTCTGAGGTTCAAGTTCAAAGAGCCTATCAGCAACCAACTGCCCAAGCTCCATATCACAATGTAGCTTGCAGGCCCCAAGTAGAGCACCCCACGCACCAGCATGTGGCTTCATAGGCATCGAATTTAGAAACTCATAAGCTGATTTTAAGCGTCCTGAGCGGCTGAGAAGATCAACGATACAAGCGTAATGATCGGGAGAAGGAGCAATACTATACTCATTTTGCATTGACTCAAAGAAGTGCCAACCCTCCTCAACAAGTCCAGCACGGCTGCAGGCAGTCAGGATTACTGTAAAAGCTACCTCATCTGGAATCAAACCTTCATTTAGCATCCTATGGAAGAGGGAAACAGCTTGTTCCCCATGACCATGAATGGACAACCCTTGAATCATGGAACAATAAGAAATCAAGTCCCGTCTAGGCATCTGTTCAAACAGATTTGTTGCTCTCTCCATGTTCCCACACTTCGCATTCATGTCAACAAGAGCCGCATAAACATGAGCCCCATGAATGTTAATTGAACTTTGTGTTACATAATTATCAACCCATTTAGCATATTTCAAACAACCTAGCTGCGAACAAGCTGCCATCAAGCTCACCATTACAAACTCATCAGGCTTAACATTCCTCTTATCCATTTCAAGAAAAATATTGAGGGCCTCGATGGGCTTACCATTCTGGGTATACCCAGTTATTAATGCCGACCACGCAACTATATCTACATCTGGTGCTTGATCAAACAAAAACCTTGCAGAAACCATCTCACCTTTCTTAGCATACCCATCAATCATGGTCGTAAAAGAAACCACATTCTTTTCAGGCATCTCGTCAAAAATCTTCCTAGCCCTGTTCAAATCGCCCAGTTTCACAAATCCACCAATTATCGCATTCCAAGATGCCACATTTCTCTGCGGCATCGCATCGAACAGTCTCTCTGCCTCTACTAACTCCCCAGCGATCACATACCCAACAACCATTGCTGTCCAAGAAACCACATTTCTGTCCGACAACCCATCGAACACCTTACGAGCACACTTAATCTCTTTACACTTACCATACATGTCAACCAAACTCGTACTAACAAACACGTCACATTCAACCCCACATCTTACCGCAGACCCATGAATGGCCCTTCCTTCCCTGATCTTATCCTCACTAGCACACGCCTTGATGAGCGACGGAAAGGTATATTTGTCAGGAGAACCTTCCTCTCTCTTCATGCGAATAAACACCGAAACAGTGTCAGAGAAACAAGACTTCTCGCAATAACCCCTAATGAGGGCGTTCCAGAGAAATGTGTTGGGACAGAGAACCCGGTCGAAGACACTGGTTGAGTAGAAGAGGCTGGATAGAGTTTGTGACAGGCAGACAAATTGAGTCACGAGAAAGTGGTCTTGCTCTAGACCTCTGCGGACGATTTGGGAGTGGGCCTGTTGGAGCTGACGAGAAGTTTTGCAGGCTTTGAGAAGCGTTGACACCGAAGGCACAGAGTAGGAGGGTATCTTGGATGCAAGGAAGGTAGAGTATCGGCGGATAATAGGCATGTGAGTGAAGGATTTGTGTCTGCATGCTTTGTGCTCTTCTCTGTCTCTGGTTCTTGCTACAAAGGCTTTCACTTTCAGCGCGTAGAGGACCTAACAAGACGACGATGGGACAAACGACAAGTCGTTCTAAGATAACGACATGCCGTAATGACCTTGACAAAGTGTAATAACATTAGAGGGAAGGAGGGCAAAAGAATATTAAAGCGAAGCGATGGTGCTGTGGTCGTACCCACCAACGCCCGGACAGCTAAAGATGACAGCTTGTTGCTTCGCTGCCGGAGTCTCACTATTCGCCGTTGGGGCCCACTTATCGTTCGCCAACATCGCTCCACAACAAGCCCGCGCTAAGGCTCGCAAGGATTTAATTAAAGATCGCATCAGAAAACTCCTCGACGACTAAAACACAGCCTCCTAGTTAATACTAGCTTTGCAAGTTTTACACTTTAGTGCCTCGGAAAGTCATTACCTATTTAATTGGGAGTGGCTGATGATGTGCTTGGAAAAGTAATGATTTTTCGCATACCCAGTTAGGTCCTTCATCCTTGGATAGACATTTTTATGGTGAAAAAAAGGTTTTTTATTTTTATTTTTATTTTACTACTATTTCTTTTGATATGCTTTCTCTGTGTTTGATTTTAAGCAAGGCATTTATTCTGGCTTCTGTGGGAAGGGAAACGAGCTGATTAAGTTCTGGTCACCATATCTTTGTTTGTTATTGCCTCTGGTTCCTGCGTGAAAGCCGATTTAAGATGAAACTGTTTGGAGTTTCTCTCTCTCCAAAACATAATTCAAGATTACTTTTTGACATCGTTAAAATAAAATTTCGCCATTCCGTTGTTTTAGTCCCGATATTGGCCTTTGTTCTTGATTGGTTTTACCATCTGTACTCTCAGTATTCCTTTTCTTCAATAACTGATACCTAAATATGTATGATTATTAACAGGCATTTATAGACCTTTCGCCCTGATTTTCTTGGTTTATTGCCTTGAACACTAATATCGGCATGTTATATGATCAACTGGGTGCGGCTTAGTTCTGTGGCAGGGGATCAAATTTGGTGGCTAAAATATGATGGGAGACCCCATTAGCTGATGTAGAAATGCTGCTGGTGCTTGTTTCTTTTTATTTTAACTGCATTGTTTCCAGAAGTAAAATTTATATGATATTAGAGTGGAGGGTTAGAATTGAGATTGAGGAGTACGAGTTTAAAATCTATCACGCTTCTTTCTTGGAACTTGTTGAAGATGTCTATTGTAGAATTTTCTTCTCTGTAATCACTCGGCTATGCTGTGAAACAAAGTATAGTGTCCTTCCATTAGTATAATTTCTTTAGTGGAATTCATTCGTACTGGTTGAATGTTTCTTAGACTTTCTGATATAATACTGCTGGAAAAGATCAAAGCGAAGGGAGGGTATTCATATCTTGTATTCTTCCCTTGAGTAATCATTATGTTACTTTCAAATTTAGTTGAATACTTAGAATAACTTGGTAACCAAATCTGTTTTATGTTTTTTGTCTTGCTATGCTAAAATGAAAAGAGAAAAATGTGCATTGGTAAAAAGGAGGAAATCTTTAGTACTCTTAACACACACATTTACATGTTTGTGTTTGAGAAATTTGATCTCTGAAACACTAGATATTTTTTTGGAAAAAAGATAGGCGACAAAATTTGAGTATTAAAGGATGAATTGTGGACGGTGAAGCAGGTGAAAAACTTTATTTTTGGTAATATATGATCTATTTTGTGAACGTATGGAGGACTTCTAATCATATTTCTCGCCCGAAAGACCAACCCTATGAACAAAAACATACCTTTAAATAAATTTAACTGGGAACTCACAAAATTGACTAAGATTCTCGTATCCAAGATTTTTTTGTTTTTTTTTTTGTTTCTCTTTTATATCATCAAAATGACACATGATAAGGTAGATGTGAAACTGTGATACGTATTTCATTTCAGAAAGACCGGTGAAGAAATAGTAAGAAAAAACGTGCTAGCTTCGAAAAAAATCCTGTGACTGACGTGGCATACATAAAGTATTTACAATCGCTGTTTATGTTTAGAAGCAGAGACGAAAAATTTATCGTAGTTTCTGAGAGCTCTTAATATTTTGCTCTGTTTTTCTCCAAATCGCATATCATCGTATTATTAACAAGACTGAGAAGAAAAAAAAGCAGAGACACAAACTCACAAAACACGATGGACATTACCCAACCCAACACAGGCCCACCAGCCGGCGATGTTTCTCTTTCACAGATTCAACCACCACAGCGGCGTCGTGTCAACGGGGACAGACACTCGAAAGTCGATGGCCGACATAGGCGAGTCCGAATACCCGTCACTTGTTGCCCCGGTATATTCCGCCTGACCCGGGAACTGGGTCACCGATCCGACGGCGAGACCATCCAGTGGCTTCTCTCCCAGGTCCGTCCGGACCTCGTCCTCCCTCATAGACCTTACTCGTCCAAGAACTGCCCGAAATCTGGCAACCATGTTCCTCAACCTCTAGGCTTCGAAGATGGTTTGGAGGATAAGGCCGTGGCTCATCTTCCGAGGCCAGTGGTCAGGGCCACTGTTGTTCAGGCTTCCACGGTGTTCTACGACACTCCGGCAACATTAGGTATGCCCCTGTTTTACTCTACCATTTCAAGAACTGCAAGTGGGTTTTCTTTTCTAGTGTCATATTTAGCAAAGGGTTTTAAGAGCGCAGAATAGATGTCCATTTTGGTTGTCTCTCTACTTTTCTTAGAAATCCAACGGAAAATTATAGTATTTATTTTATTCTGCATTAAGATTGGGCCCCCCAACCCCACTCCACCTTTTCTCTTTTTCTTTTTTTTTTTCCTTCTTCTGTGTTAATCGAGAATAATCAGAATATCAATGTCACTTCTACCATGTCCCACCGTTGCATGGTGGTCCACTTCAAATGCAATACCTTATTCAACGAAATGGGATTCGCGGATTTCCACCGTTGGGGTTTTCTTTTTTCATTTGGTTTTAGTATGAGGAAAGGTTCAGTTACTCTATCAAAATGTTAAGTTTAGTGGAAAGCTGGATTTTGTTGAATCTTCTTCTCTGCCCAAAAAGAAAGAAAGAAAATTATCAAGATAATTCCAGGTCCACTTATAATTTATGGGTATCTTTAGTTTCCAGAATCAGATTATTGGTTTCCTCAACTCCTTCTGCTGCCAAGGGAACAGCCTTTATTTCTATCTTCCCCTAGACAAACCTTTTAAGCACTTATTGCAATTCGGCTTCTTCTTCTTTTCACCATTTGAATGCAGATAAAGCAGAAAGACTTATAGCAGGTGCTGCTGCTTATGGATCACAAGTTGTTGTGTTCCCTGAAGCCTTCGTTGGTGGTTATCCACACAGTGTGATGTTTGATGCCATGGCAGAAACCCATTCTGAGAATAATGAGGAATTACAAAAATACTATGCCTCAGCTATTGATGTGCCTGGTAAGATCTTTTTTTCCAAATGAAATGAAGTTTTTTCCTAAATGTGGTTTCTATGCCATCCTATCTCTTCACATTTAATTAGCAGCTCCACCTAACTAAAATTATTTAAGAACTATCATGTTGACACCTATATTGCTCATTATATGGGAAATAATCCAATTGAATTGACTTATTTCAATTATGGGTCTTTTTGAAGTTAATGATATGAAGTTTACAAGAGATAGGGAGCACATTATTAAATAGTTTCTCAAAATATTCTAGTTGCCCTCTTCTCTAGTACCACAAATGCTTTTTGAAGTGTGGCAGTCGTTCTCCTTAAAAAAAAAATTCTTCCTTCCGGTGGTTTATATCCTAAACATATCCTAAATTTCCTTTGACGTTATTTCTTTTTCTCTTGCTCTGATATATGTTTCTGCATACAGGTCCAGAAGTGGACAGGCTAGCCAACATTGCTGGTAAATATAAAGTTCATTTAGTAATAGGAATAGTGGAGAGAGTTGGATCCTATCTCTTCAGCACAGTTCTATTTTTTGATTCCATGGGCCAATATCTTGGGAAATCTCGCAAGTTGAGGCCAATGGCTTCAGAATGTACAGTATGGTGTTGCGGAGACAAATCTTCACTGACAGTGTATGATACCACAATCGGAAAAATAGGTGGCCTTTTATGTTGGGACAATAGAATGCCACATCTAAGAACTGAATTGTATGCCAAAGGTAGACTTCCTTTCATATTTATTCCTTAAATAACATGCACATTGTTCACTATTCAGTGTCTTTTTTGTTTTTTGCTTTAACCATGATTGTAGATGCTTTATGCATCAATTGGTTATCAAACACCATTAGCACGATTATAATGGTTTCTGAAACATAAGATCCTTGTGGTTTTCATTCTCTATTATCGTTTAACAAGTTAGAGGCATCTAATTTTTCACAAAAGTTCCATGCCTTTTTTTTACCAGGCATTGAAATATATTGTGCACCAACAGCAGAAGCTAGGGAAGTATGGCGTTCTTCGATGACCCATATTGCCCTTGAAGGGGGCTGTTTTGTTCTATCTGCAAATCAGTTTTATCGAAGGAAAGATTGTCTACTGCCACAAGAGAGTTTATCTGGAGGCTCAAATGGTGATGCCTCATTGGATAGAATCCTTTGTGCTGGGGGTAGTGTTATTGTTTCTCCATCAGGGACCATTTTGGCAGGACCCAATTACCAAGGAGAATCCCTTATCTCAGCTGATTTAGGTATCAATAAATACTTTAAATTACATAAAACTAATTGAGAAATAGTAATCCAAAAATACTGTTGAACTTGTGTAGTTTACATCTCTTTAGAAAGAGGAGCAAAACCAAGCCACCTCCCTCCCTCCACCTCTTTTCTTTGTCACACGCTCAACTCAGATTGATTATGAATATCATCTAACTACTGTTTTATGCTCCCAGATCTCGGAGAGATTGCTCGAGCAAAAATAGAATTCAATGGAGTTGGACACAACGCAGAACCAAACTTTTTTGGTGGTAGGATCATAAAGAGTCCCAATGCAGCTTTATTTGCAACGGCCGTGAAAGAAGAAGTTTGCGTTGAATTGTAATTCCACTATGTGGTAACGTGACCCTAGGTTACTTGGCAAAGAATAACTCAACTTAGCCTGAACAAGTTTTAGGATGTAGAAAGGGTATGCAATGTATGCGGCACTCTTTGGGCATAGAGAAACCAAACCCTGTTGGTTGTTGCGTCTCTATGTAGTTTTGGTGCGCAATAGATGGATTAGATTGTACAGTTAGTCACATGCGGGATCAAATGTAACGAAGAATTGTGTAACTGTAAATTGTTTGCATTAACCTCATCGTTGTTTGGTGGGAATCGAAGGAAAGAAAAACTGAAAATCTGTGCATAAGTTTTTTTCATCATAATTATATTGTAATGTTGTCTATGTTTTTGGTTGTCATTTCCCATCGAATGAACATTCAGATCTAACAGGCAAGCCTGCCATAAGTCAATGATTTTAGCTTTTTGATTATGATAGCGTGCCTTGTACAGTTTATAAGCTTTTGGGAAAATGCCCTTTTTATCATTATTCATATACCAAATTTAATATTTCTTAGTTTTTTTTTTTATTTTAACTTTATAATATGCCAAACAGGATGTGCATGTGCATGTGCATGTGCATGAAGATAGGAATACTGATTCATAATAGGAACTAGGAAGTCATGGAAAAAATGTAGATACTTAGGCTCAAGCGGTTTAACTGGAGCATCTTTTTAAAACAAGTGGCACTTTGCCTACCCCTCTACGGATTCCATGAATTACTACCAATACGATGGAGTAGAAAAATGTCGAACAAAGGATTCATTCGAAGAATGGAAAAGTGGACAAGACAATTGTAAAGATAAGAAAACGCTCGACCATGACTTCTTGTCTCTCTCTTTCCTTCTTTCTTTTTCCTTCAATTTTGCTTCTATTTTCGAATTCCAGTTTGTCGAGGAGGGCTAACAAATCAGATTGTTACCTTATTTATAGATCTGATTATTTCAGTACAACCAAAAGAACCAGTATAAAATGTATAGTTAAGAGACATGAACAAGGAAATAAGGGAAAATCTTTTTATGCCAATTAAAGAAACCAAAAAAAATAACGAAAAAGGAAATCACTCGAGGGAAAAATATTAAGACTTCTAGTACATTCACTCAATTATACTAGAAGTTTTTGTACAGGGGAAACTCGCTATATTAGCACAGCTTTCTACAATAAATCTACAAAAACAAGCATATGCCTATTCCAGCGGTCTAGCAGAAAATACGCAGCGATTGCTGCAACTTCACTGCAAACTCTTCACCGTTAAAATGGTCTTTAAATTAGCCCTCCCTCTAAACAACTCCCCAGTTTTTACCACCTTTCATGGTAAACTAAACACCTTCTAAGTGTTGCAAAGGCAATGGCCAAGAGGAGCATTTTCTCACCGTTTGGTTTTTCTTACAGTTTGGCCTTCACCTCTAGTTTCCATTAGCCTTGATTTCATACCACCTCCCTGCACCATCGCAGGTCTTTCTTGGACTGTATTGGTAGGATCTCGTGAAGGCCATGGCTGTCCCCATTGTCGTGTTGGACTAGCATAAGCTCTAGCAGATCCAAGCCTTGAACCAGACAAAATTTGGTCCCGAAGACCTTTTGATGATTTATATCCATGCATTTCATCTCCATAACCTTTTCCCTGCAGTTGCCTCTCCAATTCAGAAAATCTCTCCCAATCTAGCGCATCTGTTGAATTTTGGAGTTTCTCACTTTGGATACCCCATTCAACTCCATCTGACACACTCCTTTGTAGAGAAGTGCTTTTCCTCGGTGCTTTCCCAGAGTTAGACTTCCTCCCCTTGATTTCTTCCTGATCAAATACAGCCCTTCTAGAATCACGAGGAGCTCCAGAAGCATGAGTCCAGTTGTAGCTCTTGTTATTGTTGTCCATATTTAATTCTATAGAATGAAGATCACTCTCAGCAGAATCCTCTCCACACTCCACTCCATCTACAACTTCTCCATCCTCATCTTTTGGTTCATTCGGATGGGAACGATAACGAGCTATATTCAGATATGCATCAATATCTTCTTCAATTGGATGGGTGGAACCACGTATTTTGTCTTTAGTTCTTTTCATTCCCAAAAAAGCTTCAAGTTGGTTCCTCAATTTATCAACAGCCACATTCTTATCCTCAAGTTGATGTTTTGCCTCTGAGAGTTTCATTTGAACTCTTTCCTCCCGCAACACATCAGCTAACTGCATCATCTCCCTTTCCTTCTCTACCTCATCAAGAACTTTTACAGACTCTCTCTTCAGTTCCTCAGCTTGAGCTTTATCTTCATCAATATTCCTGGCCAGTTCATCGCATGCTTGTTCTATTACCTCTCTGGCTCTCTTCTCACTCTCAAGTTCTTTTACTGTCTTAAGAAGAGATGACTTTGTCTCTGCCAGTTCTTTCCCAAGCTTCTTGTTCAAGCTTTCAGACCTTCTTCTCAGCTTCCTCTCTACCTCAAGCTCTCCTGCAACAGATTCTATAGCTGCCTCAACCACTTCCTGCTCCTTGCATTTCCATGCTGCCTTCTCTTCCGCAAAACACTTCATTAGGTAGTTGATCTCACTCTGGTCTGAGCGTTGTTCTTGGATAAGTTGATTGACCTGCAATCGTGCCCTCTCCAGCTCAGCATGTAAGGCTGAGATTAATGACATGCTTGACGAAGGCCTATCTTCATGACCCCAAATACGGTTGATAATCTTGAGCAACTCTTTGGATGTGGTCAGAGCATTACTAACATCCTTCAGCCGTGTCTTAACTCCAGCAGTGGAAGCAGTAGGAGTCTGGGCTCTAGACCTCGTCTCAATCTGTACAAAAAGAAAAAGAGATACGTAAATTTCTGGTTCTGTATCATTAAATTTATCACATTCACTAAAAAATTTAAAAAGAGAAGGTTCACATAGTACCATAGCAGTAGGTGTCTGGGCTCTAGATCTAGTCTCAACCTGTACCATTAGACAGAGAAAATAAATTTCCACTTCTATATTGTTGAAGTTTATATGATAAAAACATAGTCTACAAATTACATGTGGAACATTTGTACCTCCATTAAGCTAGCATTGCTAAGAGAATCCAAAACTCCAGCATGATGTTCTGTAAGTCTGAGCCTATGAGAAACAGATGGTGTTCTCCTCACACGACTGCCCGTTCCAGAGCGATCCATTCTCTGTATGTATCAAATTATGTACAAGTCAAAACTACTATATAATCACTATCAATAAATTTATTGATATTACATAAAGTCCAATAACAAGCAGAATCCGATTGCATTAATCAGGGGCCAGACACTAGTAGGACGGTCCCAACTATGATTATTTTATTTAGAAGCATCTCAGCCTATTACTTATTAGTACAAAATCACAAAATCAACTCCCGAAATTTATTGATACCATAATCGATTCCTGCATAAATACCATGAAAATGTATGCAACTGTATATTTTATATTATACGATTTGATTTTTTAACTGGGGCCTAATAGCAAGTTTTATTTATTTATTCATATATAAATAATAATAAAAATAAACAACAGATTATATCATGTCCACAAAAAAATAAAATTAAAATAAAAATCAACTATATCGTATTTCATTAGAAAAATTCATTAGCACCAAAAAGAAAGCGCAAAGACGTGTAAAAGTAAAATGTTCCAGTTGATTTCCTGTACTTTCTCACCAACCAAACAAATGGAAATCGTAGAAAAAATCCAAACGAAATCAAGACCGACCTCCGATACGGGACTATGGGATGGATCGGAAAGATGCGGAGGCAGAGAACCCGAATGCACCGACCTGGCCATCCTCTCTCTGGCTCTGAGCTCCTTCCTGAGCCTCCTCTCATCTAACCCTTGCTTAACTCTCGGCGACGGTATCTCATTCATCTCCCAAAGCGTGGCCGCAAGTTTTCTTGCTGAAACAGGCGGACCATGCTTGGCCTTGGCGCCATTTAGGGATGGCGTGTACTTAGGGGACTCCATGTTCCGCAATGCGGACCCAGGAGATCTCGCGCTCATGAGCTTCCATGTGGGAACAGGCGTACTTGATCCGCCCCTCTTTCCCACAAGGATCGCCCTCTTAAACCTGTAGTTTTGTATAATCGAAGACGAAGATGACGCCGAAGACGAACAACCTCGCTTTCTGATCTTTCCGGGAATCAAATCCATGCTCAGATTATGCCTTGGCATTATCACCTCAGACTACCTCAATTAGATCCCAAACACCTGTAACAAAAAAAAAAAAGAAAAACACATATATATATAACTTTGAGAAATTTCGATCTCCGAGATTTGAAAAAGAGTTCCAAAAATGTTCAAAAACTTTACCTATGGTGCATAGCAGTGGGGTTTTGGGTAACCAACTTTTGCTACTCAACTGAGGACTGGTTTCTAGGAAAGTAAACAGAAAATGAGAGTAAACCGAGGAGGAGCAAAAACCCTAACCTAAATGAGAAAGAGAAACTCTTAGATGAGACTGAGGGAGATCGCTTTGATCGCTTCCACTCCAAGATTTGATCAGTACAGACTGTATGCTTTTGTGCTTACTGCGCAAATGGAGGCGTAAAGGAGCCAAGGGCGAAGGGCAGCATGTGTAATCTGATGCAGTTGTGTCCACGTGAGCTCGGCGCTTATCGTGGAATCGTTTTGGAACGAGATTGAAAAGCTTTCGTAAATTTTGACTGGCTTTGATGTTTGACCAATCCTGTGGTTGTGGTTGATGGGGAGTGGGAATTGTGTAATTAGCAAGTGTACGTAAGACATGGAGCCGAAATTATAGCTTGAAAATTTGAAGAATATTAGCGAAAATTCGGTGGATTTTGGATTTGGGCTGGCCCTCATTGTGCCAACTCGGCACACTCTCTCACTTCACGAGTCACCACCGACTCACAACATCTCCAACTCTCCAAGAAAGAGAATATAAAAACTTGTATATATACATGTAAACCTGGTAAATTTGAACACCATCGTTAATGGGATATGAATATGAATCTTTTTTATTAGTTTAGAATTGTCTGAAATGGATTATATTGATAACAGATCGATCTGTTATAAAATTTGTTATTTTAACGGTTTGACCCATGAAAATATTTTTAAATCCATTTAATACTCATTAGTCTTTAATGTTAATTTTGTAATTTATTAATAAATAAAAAATTTAATTTACTAATAAAGCTATATGTAGTACAAGCTTTATTATGTATAAGAGATTGACTTTTTAAAAAAAAAATTAATTTACATTTATATATATATTACTATTTTTTTAACATAAATATTTCTAATTTTATTATACATGATGTCATTAATTTAGAATAAATCGCAGAAAATATCATTACATCGAATGTTGAACAAGTTAAATTAAAACAATGCTCTAACGCATTTTCTATTGATAATTTGAGGTATTGAAAATTGAGTGGTATGCATTATTTAATTTTTCTATATCAATTTGGATAATAATATACAATTTAACTTATTTTTTAGACGCTTTTATGGTTAAAAATGTCATATGCATCAGATCTTCTATGCAAAAAATGAAAATGTGCTTGAAATTGAATATGTTTATGCATTATGTTTATTTCAAACAATATTGTTTTAGATTTTATTATTCATTTGTAAAATGATTTAAGTATTTACGTTTGTGTAGTTTATTATTTTTTAACATGTATTAAGTATGTTGTTTTAGTTTTTATTTTTGACTTATAAAAATATACAAATATTTATGTTTATTTGTGCTTTATTATTTTTTAATATAGATTTGAATTATAAATTAAATATATATATTTTTTTTAAATAATTTTGAAAATAAGTTAACTTGTTAACGGATTGAATAACAGGTTACACAATAATTTTATAACAAATTTAAATTTATATATTTCAGCAAGAAAAATTAAGAGGTCCAATTCAGATAAAAAAAAATTAATACGAATAGGTATGAAACGTTGTCAAATCTATATATATACACTTAGCTTTAATACAGTCAAACCTATTCAAAAATAAATAAATAAATACAGTCAAACTAAAAATAATCTGCAATTCGTAGATTCAGTTTGACACAAATTTTTATTTTATTTTTTATTTTATACTTTTTTAAAAAAAGTTCTCTGAACTTTCAAAGAAAAAAAAAAGTTTTAAGAAACTATCTTTTTAAGGTCTAAAACACGTTTAAAAATTATTGGAATAGTTTCGAACACAGTTTTCAGAATCGAACAGGCCACGATGAAATTAGTGATCTGCAGTTTATTTTCTTTTTCTTTTTTAATTCAACATATTTACCATTTCCCTCTCCACTAATTTCAAAAAAAAATATATACCTTTCTCTCTCCGTGTCTTTACTGTTTCTTTCTCGTCTCTCTCTCCTCTTTCATGAGAAAAAAAAGTTACTCAGTCAGAAGCGGCAAAAGAGAAAAACTCAATCAGACACGGAGAGAACTTGAATGGGTCAGATCTTATTCAAAACGAAGAAAATAAATAAATAAATTTTGGGGAAAAAAAACTTTTTGAAAATTGTTCAATCTCTATTTGTTTGCTTGAGTGTTTTTTTTTTGTTTTTTCTCAGTCCTCGTACTTCTTCAAGGGAAGTCAATTACTGTTGGGACTAGTCCTGCACTGTTNCTGTTTTTTTTTTTTTTTTTTTGGGTTCCAGTTTTCGATGTCAAAATGTCTAAAGCTTTCAATTTCATACCCTGATAACCGAGCAAGAGACAAATTCAAACCCTTCATCTAGAATCCATACTTTTGTTAAGGATGAATCACAAGAAAAAAGATGGAAAAAACAAATAAATAAAAAATCTGGCATGCAAAGCAAGATTGTTTTTCCTTTATGAAAAAATCATAAAAATAAATAAACTGATGAACATTCTAATCAAATTGATTACCTATGATCAAACAAAAACAGTAGGAAATATTAACATTTGCAATTTAACATAAACTTTCTTTTAAAATTGTATAAATGAAAAATTGATCAATATTCATTATTTAGCTACAAAATTTCAATACTGTAGCAAAGCTCCTAAGTTCGTTAAAGCAATCTAGTTTTCTTAAAATATTTGTTAAAACAGTCTTTTATGATCGAGTACACAAGCAATCGATTTACAAACTAAAAAGTTAATGGTAAAAAACACACACAAATACAAACACTGGTATATGGTGTTTCTTCGAATCGATCCTTGCCATTCTATTGTTTCTCTTACTTTTTTTATTATTTTCTGAGATGTATTTTTCATTGACTTGGTAGCCCGCTAGGCGCTAGCCGCTACACAACAGGACACTGAAGTTTATAATAAGCCAAAAGGCAAGAAAAGCAAAACTTATAAGGTGGACGCGGTCTGATTTGGTCTGGTTTTTTATAAAAATTCAGACCAAATCATAAATGGCAGTTTAGCTTAACAACAAACTAAACCAAACCATTAGGACAATTCAAACCAAACCAAACCAAACTATTCATAAACGGTTTGGTCCGGTTTGATTTAACAGTTTAGACTGCGATATTTAATTTTACAGTCCAAAATAACTACAAGACTAAAATTTAATTTTGTAGTTCAAAATTTAAACTAATATTAATACTACAATATTAAATTCAAATTAAAAATATTACAATTCAAAATCTAAATTAAAACAAAGTATTACAATCCAAACTAAAAATTAAAAATATATATTAGTTATATATATTATTAATAATAAAAAATATTATAAATGTATATAATATTAAGTGCGGTTTGCAGTTTGGTCTGGTCCAAAAATTATCCAAACCGCAAACCAAACCATTAATAACGGTTTTTTAACATAGTAAACCAAACCAAACCAAACCATTTTCTTCTACAAACCAAACCAAACCGAACCAAAAGCAACGGTTTGGTTCGGTTTGGTTCGGTTTTGCCCACCCCTAATATCTAGAAGACCAAAAATAGGAAAATAAAATATAATATAATAATAATAATTAATTTCAAGTGCAGCTTTAAAAAATTAGTTTAAATTAAATTTAGTCATTTAAGTTTTATATAATACATATGCAGTTTTTTGGACTCGTTTAGATCTTTATACATATTTTTTAATTTTAGATAGAGTTATTGAGTTTTGAACTTCTGACCGTAAAATTTTGTGGCTCTGATACCATATTAAATCACTACTGATCTTAAAAGCTTAAATTCATAAAAATTGGATCATCGTCTCTTTTATATTTTATATCTAATACAGCTAATTTCATATATTGGTTTTTTAAAATAATTCAGATTACAAAAACTACTGATTATATTCTTAAATTCTGAATTAAAGCACTGTAAAAAAAAATTCTCTCCCAAATTTCAAAAAACAAACAAATAATATAAAATTAATCACACAGATTACCAAAAAGGGTTTTTTACCAAAAAAAAAAGATTACCAAAAAGGGGATTGGATTAATCTATGTAAAGGTGCTTCTCCCAATATTAAAAATAGTATATGCTATTTTTTTTTGTTGGTGAATTAGTGCATAATAAACGCATATTCATAAAAAGAAAAAGTACATAATAAATGATGCAACTAAAAAATAAATGGTTTCATTATTGCTTTCAAACAGTGATTTTGAGACTTTATTACTCCCTTTTTTTTTTTTGAAGAAATGTTGTCACTCGCCCTTATATGATTATTCAAGCATTCAATTTTTGTTTACCTATATAATATATAGTTTGGAATGTCATACCTCATGACCAAACTCATCCATCCTAAATAAATATATTACACTTTAAAGAGGAGTTGTGCAAGAGATGAATTTCTTTTTTAAGTGATTTAATAATGGGTATAAATTTGATATAATGTGTATAGATATATATTTAATATTTTAGTTGAGCATTATAGATTCCTATTTAACAACTTTTTAACAACGGAGGTAAAAACTTTTCTAAGGTTTTCTCATCGCCCTTTCGATGTCAGTTTGTATCTTGAATCTCGAGTTTTTTTTTTTTTATAAATTTCGTGCCAATAAATATTATCCTCTAATTTATTTATTTTTGGTAAATTAAATATCGATCATTTTGCACCAGAATACTCAAAAAATGTGAGAAATACTGTTGAAAGTGTAAAGATTCTCCACGAATAATGATGCCCATTTCGAACAAATAAACAATAGGTGGGCTGGGACCACAAACGAAAACTTAATTGATTGCAAAAATATATTTCTGAGGAGTAGAGCTTCCATTAGGGACCAGACCCTAGCAGTGCCTGGTGTATGTATAAATATTGCATATATATATATATATATTTGGAACAAATGTTTAAATTTTTTATATATAAACAGGAAATTGTATCTTTACCCAAAAAAAAAAGAGCAGAAAAATTGAGTTAAATTAACTAGGAATATGGGTGGTGTGACATCGTTCGGTCCGCTCAGGAATGTATGTACACTAGTAAAGTAATGGGTCCATGTGCTCCAAATACAAAAACAGAGCAAAAAACTCAAAAGTCCCCATTAAAACCATACCAGTCCTTTTTTCCTTTAATTTTTTTTGGTAAATAGTATTTTTTTCCTTTATATATGCCTTTACAAGGTGTAATATAATTTGCCAGGTGACGTTTTATGTTATTGCCAATTATGTATTAAAATCATTCATCACATGTCAAGAATTCTTTTTTTGGTAATCTCTGTGGATAAATATTTTGAGGGAAAAAAAAAATGCTTTAAATTTTTTTATTATTTTCAATAATTGATTTACCAATGAATAAGAGTTTAATGATGACATGGCAGTCAATAATTGGTTACTTGAGATCCAGTTTCATATATCTTGACGGAGGAGAACCATCCCACGATTCCTACCTATCTCTATTACATTCTAATATAAGTACAATACAATGTCTCTTTCCTTTTACTTTTCTTGGTTTCCAAATTCCAGCTAAAACTAGTCAATATGGCTATCTTTTTATCCTCCTGCAGTCCAACCTCCCGAATGGCCTATTCTCTAGAATCCAGCTTTTGATATTGTCCACTCTCTCTTTTCAGCTTTTCTTTTTTTTTTTCTCTTTATCTAACTCCATAGAAATTCTAGCCATGAAGAAAATGGCAATCCAATCCATGTCTACACGGCTTTCAATTCTCTGCCTACTGTCTTATTCTGTTATCTCATTTGCCAAAGTTATACCTCCAAGGTTCCCGGCTTCACAGAAATTCTCGGTTTCTAGTACAAGCAGCACTGGAAACGAGCTTTACAAAACCAAATACTTTACCCAGATACTGGATCATTTCAATTTCTACCCGAAAAGCTACCATACATTTCAACAGAGGTATTTGGTAAACGACACATACTGGGGCGGCGCAAAGAAGAACGCTCCAATCTTTGTATACACCGGCAATGAAGGAGACATCGAGTGGTTCGCTCAAAACGCTGGATTTTTGTACGAAACGGCACCCCGTTTCAAAGCCCTTATTGTTTTCATCGAGGTATAATATAATAATTAAACTGCCCATTCGACGAAGTATATTTATTTATATATATATATATGTTGGTTATGAATTTCAACTGTCGGCTTTTTGTTAATTTGCAGCATCGGTTTTATGGCAAGTCTATACCATTTGGGGGCAATAAAAATGTGGCCTATAGCAACGCAACAACCCTCGGCTACTTGAGCTCCACGCAGGCGCTAGCCGATTACGCGACTTTGATAATCGATCTCAAAGAAAACTTAACGGCAACAGAGTCACCCGTGGTGGTGTTCGGGGGCTCATACGGAGGAAGTATTAATTAATTTATTTATTTGCTTAGCATTTATTTATTTATTTATTATTATTTTGATGTAAAATATAATATTGTCTTGTCCATATATTATTAAATCCAAATACATGAATTTAAAAAGATACAGCTGGTTTTGGGAATCGCCAAATGAGATGGCGAGTATAGAAGGAATAAATTGAGTGTTGGAGTGTTTTGAATGGCAGTGCTGGCGGCATGGTTTAGATTGAAATACCCGCACGTTGCCGTTGGGGCTTTGGCGTCTTCTTCTCCAATCCTCAATTTCGAGCATTTAACATCTCCATATGCCTTTAACAACATTGTCACACGAGATTTTAGGGTCATCTCTCTCTCTCTCTCTCTCTCTAGTCTCCGTCTTTATCTCTTTAGTTATTTCCATATCTGTCCCTGCTCCATGACATTGAAAATATAAGGTATAGAATTAGGTAATGCACATATATTTATAAAAATATATAATAATGTTTAAAGATTTTTTTGGTAAAAGTTTTATTTTATTATTATGTATTTTTTTTAGTAATAACTTAATTGCAGTTGTTTTTTGTGTAATAGAGTGAAAGTGAGAATTGTTATAAAGTGATAAAGGGGTCGTGGCAACAGATTGAAGACATAGCAAAACGACCTAAAGGTCTCCAGCAACTCCGGAAATCTTTTAAAATATGCAGGTAATTATTAGGATTGACACCTTTTAATTAAATTAATTAAATGGTATTTTCAAAAATTATATATATATATAAATATGTGTTTTTGTTTTGATTATAGGAACTATATAGATGCAGATGCTCTTGAAAGTTGGCTTTCAACTGCATATGTCTACACGGCCATGACAGATTATCCCACTCCCTCCAACTTTCTCAGTCCCTTGCCAGCTTATCCAGTGAAACAGGCGAGTATAGGAGACATGAAATCCATTAATAAAAAAAGAAAATTATTTTAAGAAAAAGTTTGGGCTTGAAGGTAAAGGGTATTAATTCTTTTTACCAAAAAAAAAANTCTTTTTACAAAAAAAAAAAAAAAAGGCAAAGGGTATAAATGTATTAATCACTGGGAAGACATTTTGGAGCAAAAATTGAACTTGATTGGTTGGTTGGTTATATGGGTGGTTCAGATGTGCAAAGCAATTGATGATCCAACGACCGGTAATGACACATTCGCGAAGTTGTATGGTGCAGCAAGCGTCTACTATAACTACAGTGGAACTGCCACGTGTTTCGATCTTGATGATGCTTCTGATCCTCATGGCCTCGGAGGATGGAGATGGCAGGTAAGTGAGACATCCCTTTTTTCTCCCGTAGTTTCCGAGCTTTACTGTTTATTTTATGCATGCTCGGCCAGAAATTGTCCTTTTTAACTAGTTTTTTTTTTGGTAAATTCCTTTTTAACTAGTTTTTTGAATCACATGCACTAACAACTTTTAATAGTATTCGTTTGATAATATTCTAACCAAAGTGTTTTAACATCCAACCCATCCTAATATATTATCGCACCCACGTGATAAAAACAATTTTTTAATAAATGAATAATTTTGTACCATTCTGAGAGCATACTATAATTTAAAATTCACATATATAAATATTTGGTTAGTTTTTTATTGCTAAGTTACTATTTTCGTAATCACGTGATAAAAACATTAATTTAGTACTACTGCAAAACTGCATTATTTTTGTGAAAAAAGAAAGAAGAGAATTTTGACAGATGGGTGAAGTGCTAGTTGTCTTGAATGAACATCATCAGAGTTATTCAAACTATGCATAGTTACAGGAATAAGAATACATGTGATGTTATAGGGTAATGGAAGATGGTATAAGCATTTATATTCTGAATTTTTAAAATTTATATGTATATTATATTCACTCTGCCTAAATTTCAATAGCTTATAATAATGTAGGATAATTATTAAACTCATGATCTTTTCCCAACCCTTTTGAGTTGAATTTAAATTTCTTCTAAAAATATTTACTTCTGTTTACAACCCACCCTCATTATTAAAAGGAGAAGCGCTATCTTAACTTGGAATCAAAAAAGATCTCTAGAAAAAAGAGAATCCAAGACAATCATGTGGGTCACATGCCAAAAGAGATGAGTTTTAGGCTTGAAATTATTTCATATTAATTATGTTATGACCAAACATAGTTCATTTGGGAGCCTGCAAGGTGAAGAAAAGGTGAACCAAAAGTTTCAATTATCATGATCTGTTTGCTCTATGGCCCTGTCTGTTGTACATTTTAGCATTTAAAAATCATTCATTTGCCGCCAGTGAGGTAGATTTTGATTACCAATTTTCATGCATTGTGGTAAAAATCATCCTGCTAGCATTTTTTTTTCAATTTTCCTTTAGGCTTCCCCAACTTTTTTTGATTTTGGGGAGATTTATTTATTTTATTTTATAATTTTTTTTATAGCTTTTCTGAATGAGAAATGTGGTGCAGGCATGTACAGAGATGATAATGCCAATAGGTGGTAACAACGAGGAAAGCATATTTCCAGAGTCAGAGTGGCACTACAAAGACAGAGCCTCATACTGCAAAATTGCCTTTGACATTGAGCCCAGGCGCAATTGGATCACTACTGAGTTTGGGGGCTATGTGGGTATTATCCAATTTCATGTTGTTTTCTCTGGAAAACTTTCAAACTTAACCTTAATATTACTCTGTTTTTGGAGCAGGATATCCAAAGGGTTTTGAAAAGGTTTGGGAGCAATATAATCTTCTTTAATGGCTTAAGAGACCCATGGAGTGGTGGAGGGTATATGCATATATCCATCTATATATGATTTCACTCTTTCTTTACTACACTGCCAATTTGTCTATATAATGCTAAACTATATTCTCTGTTTTTGGCAGGGTGTTGAAGAATATATCCAGTACTGTAGTAGCAATTGTAGCAAAGGAAGGTTAGAAGCATGCCATAATTGCAAACAAATAATACTTTAACTAAGAATTAGAAATTATGTTTTAGTGTTTGAATATTTTTGTAATGCAAATGTTGATACTATTTTTTACCCTCATTTTCAGGTGCTCACCATGTAGATCTCAGGTTTTCCACTAAGGAAGATCCAAAATGGCTTAAAGACGTGAGGAAACAGGAGGTGAACATCATTCAAGGGTGGATCTCACAATATTACCATGACTTGGCACATCTTTCTGTTTAAACAATCTTGTACTTTTTCTTAGTTATTAATGTCCATTTGGCTTTCTATGTCGTCACACAGCACTAATTGATTCCTTAATTCTCATTTATCTTAATTACAGTTTGTCATTTGTAAGAATTAAGGTGATAATAAAAAATAAAAATAAAAACGAATTCAAATAAATAGAAATATTGGATCTTTCATTGTCTTGCTATTATTTTGCATTTTCATATTAATAAATAGATTTTAATGTCCCTATGCGAGGACAGTCCATGGTAAAAACCAATGTTTCTTCAGTTAATGACATTATGACACAGTTCCAATCAGTCCACCCAAATATACTAATAGATTTTAATGAATTACCTATTAACGATTTATTCTCAATAATTAAACCCAAACACTATAACTTGGTGCATGCATTGCCAATGAAATCCAAGATAATATAGAGCTTTTAGCGCTCCATACATAAGTCTCTACAAAACGTTTCTACCAAAAAAAAAAAGAAAAGTCTCTGCAAAACGGACTAGTCCACCTTCAACCATACAGCCCGTTTGTTTGGTAGGACTACAGGTTTAGATATGATTGAAATTATTTAGTCAAATCCTACGTTTGATAATATTGAATTGGATTATATCTTATATATCAAGTTAAAAAGAATAAAACGTATTTTTTTAAATATTTATATCACAATTTTCAGCCAAATAAATAAATATAAAATGAAAGATGGTCAAAATGAATTAAGTAAGCTCTCCGTGCTAAGAAGTCTTCTCCAAGATCGAAAGTTTAGAGTTTCACCATGCAGTTCGCCATGTTGATATTTATCTATTTCTTTTTACTATTTGCATCCATTTTTTCGGTTGGAATTTTGCTCATAGAGAAATATATATATATATATATATATATATATATTTATACACACACACATATACATATATACATATACATATTAACAAGTAACCGATAGATCTGAAGAAATATGCTAAAAATTTATCATGGAGATACAAAATTGGCATTAAAACAAAGATAAAAGAGTAGGGATGGAAGGTAATGGAACAATTTTTAAAATTTGTCCAATGAAAATCCAATTCTTTATGTGAGACTAATTAGTCTGATCTTAACATTAACTTTATGAATTAGACTATTATAATCCAGTCTCATATTCAATATTTTGGGAAACAAACTAAAAGCGATTTTTAAGATATGTCTACTAAAAATCCAACTCTCTATGTGGAAATAATTAGTCTCATCTTAACATTAACAAAATTTAAGATATGAAGTATTATAATCAAGAACCCTATTCAATATTGGAGAAACGAACGGGCCCTGAATTTTGAGATGCGATTCAAATCGTTTCCAGAAATGAAAAAATCTGATTGCAAAATGGCATGATTAATATTAATTAGGAGATGTCTGATTAATACTGAAATAAAAAACAAATAGTCGTGGTTTATCCTGAGCATGCTCTTTTTGGAGTTTTTCCTTCAAAGTTAAGCTGGGACTAGACAAGTCGGTTCTTTTCATCCAAAATTTGGCAGACTGGGTTTTGTCATTTAATTCATTAACACTACAAAGATGACCATATAGGACACGTTTGTACTGTATTAATTTTATTGCACTAAATCGAATTGTATTGTAAAATATTGCTTTGTAATGTATTAAATTTGTATAATATTTGATACAAAAATGCATTGTACTATAAATTTTGATAAAATAAAATTAATTTTTATTGCTATTCATATTCAAATTACATAATTAAAAACATAAAAATAATCTTTTATTATTATTCACCTAATTTTTTAAAAACAAAAATATATTAAATTGATTTATTGTTATGGTTAATTTTTTGTAAATAATTACATTATTTTATAATATATTAAATTATGTTATTGTCTTTCATGGTAGTATTTACATTATCTAAAACTAAATAGTATTAATTCTTATAGTAATTAATCAAAATTCAATATTAAAAAGTTTAAAAAATTAAAAATATTTGAATAATTTTTTTACTGTTGTTGCATGGATTTTATTATGTTAACCAAAAAATAAGAAAATAAGACAAATTAAAAAAGAAAAAGAAAAGGCAGTTTTTGACAACAAAAAAAAAAAGAGAAAAGAAAATCAATTTATTTGGTTAAGAAAATCTAATCCGTACTCGAGAAAAAAAAAACAGTTTTAAAAACAAAATCGGAAGCAAATACATCCCTACTTTTAAAAAATAAAAAGAGAAAACAAAACAAAACAAAAAGGAAAAAAAAAAATGGAAAAGGAAGCAGCCCAGCAGTACCCCGCCCAGCGAGACCCCACTAGATACCAATGCTCGTAAAAATAAACCAACCACAGTTCTGTACTAGTTTAATGCTGTGCGGCGTTATTGTGCACCTCCCTAACGGGACCATAATAAACAACAAAAACCGCTTAGAAAGTTATGACATTCATTTGTAGGACCAGACGCATCGAAGTGGACATTTTATATTAACATTCCTGACCAAGTTCTTCAGCCATGGAAATGTGCTGCGATTCCCATAAAAGTCAAAAGAAACGACTTTTCACAAGAACATAACGGCTAACACTGGAACCACAGTCTTTTCCTAAACATACATGTTACAAACTTCATTATATTAAGTACACTAACCAGCAAAGAAAGGATCTCCAGCGTACCCTTAAATTAGTCACAGCTTAAGTTTGAAATCTTTATATGCTTCCAAAAACTATTTACTCTTCAAGGTGATGACTAGTCTTCCAAAACTCTTTCTTTGCTGTCAAAAACAGATCAAATGAGAATTCCAAGACAAAATGATTGAGAAACTAATTTCAACATCCAAACATTCAGTATAATTCAAGATAAAGTAAATGTTTAATTTAGAAGAGATTTTCTTATGACCTATCCATTCACAAATATTTCCACTAAAAAGTAATATTTATTTATTTCACTCCCTATTGTTCTTGAACCCACATATCCATGTGCTCCGCTCTCATATTTTAAAAATAGAGGATCATGTTTAAAGACGTTTTTTTCCCCCCTTATTTTGAATTAATTTTTCTCTCCAATCAGATCCCCGGTGCAGGATAATAAGCCAGATGGGGTCATGAGGGTGCACATGCTCATTGCATTGTTTTACATTAATGGCTCTACAATACAAGGGCCATTAATTTTCAAAACTTTACACTCTAGTAATTGCTTTATTTCAGAGGCTAGCCACATTAAGAATTGAGTTAATGAAGCATATAAATTATCATTAAAAATAAAAAAGACAAAGAAATGCCATGTTAATAAACAAATATGTAAACTGCATACCTCAAACCAATAAAAAAGACAAAGAAATGCCATGTTAATAAACAAATATGTAAACTGCATACCTCAAACCTATTCTAGAAGCACAAGTTAGCAATGTCCATCTTCATCCAAACATACCCGCTACGAAACCATTAGTGAAAGTAACCTCTGCACTTTGACGACCCACATAGACACTTTTTATTCCTCTGGCCTTTGTCATATGAGACCATCCCATAATCATATGTCAACTCTGTCAGAGGAGGAATGTGTTTGACTGCATAGAAAGCAATATGAAGATCAGATTCATCTTTATGTTCACGAAGAACGGGCTGCCAAAGTACATTCGGAGAACAGCTGTGATTCATGAAACGAGCAACATTCCCAAAATATTTTGCACTTATAGTGAGGGGAAATGGGATCTTCTGATCCACAACTGATTCACCAGGCAGAAATCCCAGCGGCAGAGAACTGCGGGTAGCATCAAAAATGTAATCATCCTCAATTTCACCAACAACAAGCTCATCTACCTTAGAATGATCAATAACTTCTCCTGCATATTCACATATAAAAGTACCAGCACGAATGGGGTCCCAAGACCTAAGACCCCAACCTCGGTCTTTAGTTTTAAAAACCTCCAAACGAATTTTCAGGCCACTTTGGGACACTCGGTTTCGGCAATTTGGAGGGCATTGACAAGAAGAGCCACATTCATGCACTAAGGATTTCTGGTTCACAAGATGCCCATTTCCAGTGTATGGGAGCCAGTTACCATTTTTCTGAATGCAAAGGCAGTTGGAATTACCAGGTAGACATCCACCAGTGCAATTACACCCAGCCGAAGGTACAGTTATATTTACCGGTTTTGAATACTTCAGGCTAGAAATATAAGTGAAGTGTGCAGGACCTTTCTCATCATCAACATCATTTACCAAAGAAACAGGCACATTTTCTGCCCCTGAAGTAAGATCCGGCAATATAACACCAATCCTTGAAGTATCTCCTCCTCTCCATTTTTCAATTGATTTCCATACTGCGAATGCTTCTGGCTGCCCAGGCGACCTGACCAATTTATACTTAAAAACAATGTTACCGCCCTTTCCTTTTTCTGTCCATGATTCATGGATCTTATACAAACCATCATAGACATATATCTTCCCAGTTGGATTTGCCATGTCCTTTATACCTCGAATTACTCTTACATTATTAGCCCGATGCAAACTTCTCTCAAGAGCAAGATTACCTCTTTCAAGCTTCTGGTCCGTTATTTCCTTGTCTTTCCTGCCACTGCCAGCATTACCACCTTGGCCACTGTAGACCAGCACATCTGCATCCTCTGCATAATCTTCATACCCTCCAGATGACACAATACTCACCGCTAAAGGCTCGTCTTCACTGTTCTTGTTACCACCCATGTAATCAATTCCAGCCATACTTGGGGAATGAATTCCAACTAAGCACAACTCCATTCGAAAAAAGAAAATATCCCCAACTTCAACACCTGGTGCAGCTCCGATCCTCTTCTGGATATTTGTCCGGACCCCCTTGCTCAAGAAGAGTGTACCTGCTTTTAGATCAGGGCGTCTTATTACTCCTTGAATTGCTTCCTTTGTTTCTTCAATTTGTGAGAGCCTTCTACGAAACAAATCATAGACCATGAGTATATATACAACGGTTTCCCTGTCTCCATCAGATTTCCGGTATGTATCATTAAATGATGTGAGAATCTTGTCAAGTAACAAATCTATGTTAACATCAGGTGAGACAACAATGATGTCCCGACTAGCCCTTGTCCTCCTCAGGGACCTACTCTTTGGCCTCACCGCCTTAGTTGTATCTTCACCATCATTATCATGCATACCAAAACTATTCAAAAATGGGGAACTCTGATTTTGGCTCGTAGTATACTCATCCTCCTCTGCAACTGCACTTCGACTTCTAGCTCCCCTTCTAGATGACCCAGTACCTCCATCTGTAGGCCCTGTTCGTCGAATTGGGGTTGTCCCAGCCGTTGATGCGGGTGGTGTCCTAAATGAATTTATTGGCACTGCATTTGATATTGGATTGTTAAAGCCAAATTGATCTTGTTCAGGTAATTTTTGATGCTCTGAAGTATTGACAAACGGGTAAAAGGGGGCAACCCCAGGAGGGAAAGGGCCAGATGGAGAAGCACAGACAAAGGGAGCAGGGCCTTGAGGGGTGGAAAATGAAGAAAAATTAGGTGCTGACGGGAACACCGGAACAAGGCTCCTTAAGGGCTTCACATCCAAAATCCTAGATTTATCAAATGACCCAGAAGCAGGAATAGAATCTTGACCCAAACTTTGCTCCATCAAATATTTTCAGGCAACTGCTCACCTATCTTCTTCTACTGTTTCTCGATATTATAATTTCTAATGCAAGCTACCTCTGCCAGAACAATAGGAGAAGCAGCAGCACAATTATTCGACCATAAAAATATGAAGATATCAAATAAAATGTAATAGAAGGAGCAAAAACTTCAAAAATAATGCTAAATAACAAAGTTGGGATACAAAATATGTCATGCACCATGCAAATCACCAAGATTACTAAATCCAAAATCCAAGAAAAAGGTAACATAAAAGAAACCCTTGAAATTTGGCAAAACTAGTATTAACTAGAAATGGAGGATAAAGAATAACAACCTAACAGAGTTTTGATAATAAGAAAATTATATAAAAAACAACCCAGAAACCAAACCTCAATATTTCAGCTCAGTCAAATTAAGAATTTCTCACTTTTTCTCCCCTTTGAACTTAAAATTACATTCAACTGAATTTAAGTTTACTCAGGTTTGTCAGCAATCAAACAAAGGGAAAGATAGATGGTCCTAACCAAGATAACACTTTACCTCAAAACAGGATAAAAGTGATGAATATAAGATCAGAAAGAAAAAAAAAAAAAAAAAAANAAAAAAAAAAAAAAAAAAGTAGGCACATCCAAAGCAGCAAACCAACCAAGGCAGATGATAAAGTAGATCAACTTTTTGCAACTCTTAAATATGTACTGGCAACTAAAAGAAGAACAAAATTTTCAAGTATATTTTAAAATATTAAAAAGAGTTACAACCCAATTTTTGATATTAGTTTCAACAACCAGGATCAGAAAAACATTGCAAAATAAAACTTTAAAAGCACAGGAGTCCACCGTATGATAATGAAACCCAAAAAGCAACATGCCATGCATACAATGTTAAACCCCGGGTTTGGAAGGTTAATCCAAGGAACAAAGGCTAAAAGCCTTGGCCATAGACTACGCTCTAGTATGGTATATAAGAGTGGGTTTGGCTAGCACTTTTGGAAGATGCCCAATAGGCCAGAGGGTAATAGGGAAATGCTCCCCAACATAGCGCTATAAAAGTTTAAGGGTGTGTTGGACAAAACTTGCACTCCCACATGGTAATTGTGGGCCAATGCACTGCAAGGTAGTGAGTGTCACATAACTCGTGCATTATACATGAGGTGTGACATATGGAATGATTTAAAACAATACTCATTCTCAAGAATAGAATTAGAAACCATTGGAGTGGAATTAACACTTCTCCCAAAAACTTAAGCTGATGAGAGATGGGTTTTCATTTCTTTTAAGCATTTTCACTAACACTCTCCTTCACATGTAAGCCCGACCTCTTTTGAGTTCATTTGGGTCCTTACATGTGTTTTTTAATTTTTCTTAAGTGAAGTTGTTGAGTTTGAAATCCACAACTTCAGAACTTTAGGACCTGATACCAACTTAAATTATCACTTCTCCCAAAAGCTTAAGCTAATAGGAGATGGACTTTCATTTATTTTAAGCATTTTCTCTAACAATTTGAGACTTGGAGTCAGATTATCAAACTAGGGCACAGATCAAGCGTTACCTTTAAAAGACCAATTTGCTTTCACATGAAAATAAAAAATAAAAATCCAGGCAATATTTCAAACAAGAATGCGTTTACTTCAGGCAAATAAATCTTAAAGGGCTAAGGAAACCAGTAGGCCTAAAAAACCGATTTGAGTATCAGCAGCTAAACAAAACATATTGAAAGAACCCAATAATCTTTACAGCTTCAAAATCAATACCCACCAAATGTAAAACGTCTATAAAACCTGAAAAGAGAGGGAAAAAAAAAAAGGTAAATAACCCAGATCACGAAAACAAAAGGGTAAAAAAAAAAAGAAGAGAAAATGAAATAGTAAACAAGAAAAAGGGGCCAAAATTACCTGAAATTACCACCGAATCCCCAAACTCCAACCACAAGAACCTGCAAAAGAGAGATTATAAGAGAAAGAGAGAGTTGCGGAGAGACAATATTTTACATAGCAGCACGGCTCAGCTACAGAAAATGAGAATAGAGAAACAAAGCAAACACAAAAAAGTGAAGTCGAATCCCAATACTATCCCTCTAATCCCCATGCATGACAAAAGGTCAATGCATGTAGTTTAATTGAACTTCGGGGGCGATTGTGGAATCCCATCAAACCCAATTATGGCTACTTTTCCTTTCTAAATACATAAGACTTGAGGATAATTAGGGTTGTCTAACACAACCACGATCACGATAATTGGGTCCTAAAATACGACCCACAACCATATAGATCTCTTTTCTTCAGGACACCTTCAAACACCTGTGTTTTCCAGCAACCTTAATTCGATTCCTAAACGAATAAAACCAACATTTCTCTTTCTCTCTCTTCCCCCACTCTCTCTAGCAGTACTGCCTAAACCCCTCCCTCGATCCAGTGAAAACATTACTCTCAATAAAAGAACAAAGAAACAAAATCAATTTGAAACCGTACCTGAAATCGAAATCCTTCTCTTCGAATTTCCTTTGAAAAATTCAGCTAAAGAGCTAGGGTTCTCTGATCAGAAAGCTTGGAATCTGTATGACGCATGCAGCAGCATTTCCATTTCCGCGAAGAAGGTGAAAATTACAGCCCCATTTTCATAACCAAAAAAGCCCATCTAGTTTACTTGTTCCTTCGGGGCAAATCAAGGAGCGTCTTCTTGGGCCTTGTGGACCAGACCCTACTAGGACTTTCTGGCCCCACACCGAAAACCCACCACCCACTCACATGCCTATATCGAAGTCCAACACCCACGAGCTGGTGAACCCATGACGTGATGATGAAAAAAATATATATATTTTTGTAATCACCACATTAACTATTTATACCATTATATTTTATAAATATTCATGCCTACCCATTTATCAGTTTCAAAAATATTTTATCAATTTTATCGTCCCTAATTTAATGCATGTAACTATCCGTTTTAACAAATAACTCTAATTTTTATTTTTTATTTTGTGTCAATTCACTTGTATTTTCCAATCCTTTTTTGATTTCATTGCTCTTTTCTTTGAATAAACTATTTTCTAATATTATTCAGTTATTTTAGACTTTATTTTCAATTTTTTACAAGATTTTAACAAAATCAAACTCAATTTCAACTCTAAACTTTAACGTCTATTAAAATAATTTGCACATTTTTTTGTTTAGAACCATTTAAAAGTGTATGTTAATTTATATGCATGTTGTATTACTTCTTTTAAGTTTACTAACTTGGAAAAAAAATAAAAAGATAAAAAGCAAAAAAAATAATATGAAGTTGAAGACGACATAAACTACACTGCAATGTGTGTTTTTTTCCTCACACCTTCCCCGCTCTAAGTGAAGCCACGCAGTCCTATGTAAAGACATAATGGATTTTGTCATCTTCAAACTCAAATTTAAATGGTCTTTTTATGTTTTTTTTTTCTTTTTTTAGTCCAATAAACTTGAAAGAATTAACACCTTATGTATTTAAATTAAGACATACCTTTACATTGTTTTAAACAAAATATATAGAAATTACTTTGATAGACATTGAAATTTGGAGTTAGAGTTGGATTTAATACTGTTAAAAACTTTGTAACATCTTAAAAATAGAGTTTAAAATAACCAAATGGTATAAAAAAATTAGTTTATACATAAAAAATGGCAAAAAAATAAAGAATGGATTGAAAAGCACAAATAGATTAAAAAAAAAAATTATTCGCAAAAAAAAATGTGAATATATGTATTAAATAAAAAAATAATAAAATTGATAAAATAGATGTGAAACTAATGACCTAATAGGCATAAATAATTAAACAAAAAATTATAAACATAGATAGCTAATTTAAAAATGAAGTCGTACATCTTTACAAAAATTTTAAACAAAAGCACTTAAGGGTGTAGTAGGGGTGTGCAAAAAAACCAACTAACCGATTAAAACAACTGATCCAATCCAATCCAACCTGTTCGGATCGGTTATTTTAGTGTAATTGGATTGGATTGGTTATGAAAAATTAAAAACCGAAGGTCGGTTCGGATCGGATCGGTTCGGGGTGTTAAAAACCGACCAAAACCGATCCAATCCGAACCGACCACTTTTTTTTTTTTTTTACAAAACATATGAAAATTAGTTTAATATTATTAGTATGTAGGCTTTGTTATATTAGCTTAAATTTAGAGTTGGATTATTCGATTATTGTATTAGTGTAGTAATTTTGTTTTAGTTTAATATGTTTATTTGTCATGTTATTTTTTTAATCATTTATGTGTTAGGTTTTGAAAATAACATAATTTTTTAAACAAAATTTAAGTACAACAAATTTTTGGTACAAAAAATAGCTCAAATGTCAAATATTCAAAGTAAAAAAAGCTCAAAAATTAAATTTTGAAAAATCTAAAAAAATTAAATAAAAGTTTAAGCGAAACCGATCCAATCCAATTACTAATTGGATTGGATTGGATTGGATTTAATGTATAGATCGGATCGGATTGGAAAACAAAAAACCGATCACTAATTGGATCAGATTGGTTATTTCCAAAATAGGTCGGATCGTAACCGATGCACACCCCTAGGATGTAGCTCAGTGGTAGAAGCTAGCTGAGCCTTCACACCTGCAAGTACAGGAGTTGAAGTTCGAGTATTGGTAGCCCTATTTGGACTCAAGTACACATCTCCGTTGCTACTGCACGAGAGGGAAGAAATTTCCAGTGACATGGACTTCTAGTGTAGACTCTTACTGAATTGAAAAGACGTCTGAGTTTAACACATTTACTGAATAATTTATGAACCTATAACTTCACTGAAGATATGCCATTTTTTAATTATAGAAAAAAATTTCAAACAAAAAAATGGAGTTGGGTTGGGGTCCACTGGGTAAAGTAAAATACTTGATCTGGTGGGCCCCCCAAAACCCGCATGGCTTTTGATTTTATGGGAATTGATTTCATGAGCAATTTAAGGGCAGGCCACAAAGCCAGTAAACACCGTGGACATGGCTCTTGCATACAGTTGTAGGTGTTACAGCAGTATTTTAGTGATTTTTTCTAGCTTAGTCTGTGGCTGTGATTGAGTTTCATTCTGATAGGAATGCCTTGGGAAACTGTTCAGTTAACTTTTCTTTTTATTTAATGGATTTTTATTTATTTATTTATTTTGGATTGGAAGGATGCCAGTTAGCTTATGCTTAAATTTCGGGTGACTTCAGAATGTCATGTACAAATTATAAATTAAATTATATGCTTGTTTGTGATGCATTTATAGTAGGCCGCTAAAGATTGAAAAAAAAAAGAAAAAAGAAAAAAAAGGAGAAGATTGGTGTTTTGGGACGTTTCTTAAATTATTGAATTACTTTATGTCTGCACACCAATAAATAATTTCTTGGGCATATCATTTTTGTCTGATATGTCAGTTCCTTTGCCGAATTTTTGTATGCTTTTTAACATATAATTTTTTCTAAAAAAATAACATCGACAAAAGTACTCTTTCTTCCAAGTGCTTTCACCTGCTTTCAGTAAGTATACTTGGCCATCTTTATTTGATTATATATATGGATATACATATATACATACTTGATCATCTTTACCTCCATGCAATAACATTTCGAAAATGCAATTACTTTTTATGTTATTGGATATTCAATTCAAAAACTTAGATAATTAGCTCTTAAATATAATAATTTTTTGAAGGTATGGGTAAGAAACTAGATTACTTCCCCTCAAAAAATGATAGTCTACTTGAGCTACATAAACTTGCAGGTGTATAGTACTAACTACAGTGCATAATATATATTGAAAAAAGGGATCCAACTTAATTAGATATGCAAAAAAGCATATTTGAAAATCTTGAAGGTTATTTCAGAGAAACAGGAAGGAAAACTAGCCATGGATTTGCCATATATATCCTATATGGGTTGAATCCATGTGTTATAGATTGATGAAGAGAATATGCCATGTAGATTAAATTAATCAATATATTTGATACTTGAGAATCAATTTCAAACTAGTTTTATATCTTATTATTAATTTCATTAAAAAATTATTGTAAATTTATGCATATGCGTATCAACTTTTAGAGATCGCGGTACATTGTTCTTGGCCTTTTTGTTCTATGAATGTTTTGGACAGTTCTATGGCTACATTGAACTGATACAATATCTGATACATCCATCATAACTAATCACCATTATTTTACTAATTAAGCTCACGCCAATCTTTATTCTTTTAAATGTATAGTTACATTTAGTCGATGTGTTTTCAACCAGCTTTCTCCATTTCATCTCGCTTTTCTTATATGTATAATATATTATAATAATAAAACCGCAGAAGTGTGATAATATAAAGAAATTAAATGCAAAAAGAGAGTCGTGGACTTTAGTGGGGTAGTCTCGCCCTCACGGATTGATGTAGCAAAACCAGGTGGGTGTGTGATTTTTTTACTTGGGACTTGAGGAATTTCCAGAAATGGAAATATTAAATTTGTGGTTCCATTACCATATAGACTCGTACTCTCTTCCCTTTCCTTAAATATCTCATATTGACTCTGTCGTCTTCTTTTGTTGTTCTCTGAAAATAAACAACAAAGACTTTTCCAGAATTTTCAGAAAGCCCTCCACGAATTACATGGCAGATTCCTCAACCACCCCAATTACCCCCCTATGCTCACTGGTTTTCTTTCTGGTCAAGGATTCCCTAACTTGGCCAAACAACATCTTTGAGAAAAGTAACTTAAAATTTCAGGTTTCGGTCCATTCATTAAAAAATATAAGTAAAAAAAAATCCTCATCATCATTTGCAACTTTTTTTTTCCTTTTTCCTTTCTGTTTCTATGGTCTCGTGAGGTTGAATGGGTGATAGTTATTATTATTATTATTATTAATAGGTGAGATTGATATAATTTGTTTGCTCTTCGCATTTTTACTAGTAAAGTTGTTGATTCGAGACATTCGGCTGTTGTTATTATTATTATTTTGGCTGAAATTGTTATGGTTGTTGTTTTGGGTTAATTAAATACATAAATATTATATTGATTGAATTCTTGCTTGACTAGTCCAATCAAGATACGATTCAAAAAATATTAATGGGTTCACTTCCATTATTATTATTATTATTAAACCATAACTCGTAAAGATGACACAATCATATTCTTGTTTGTATTAGAGTTTTGAAAATAACACGCACCAAGCTAGCTTCTCCCAACAACTTCTATTATATTCAACCAAAAAAAAAGACAGCCTCTATTATGTATATATATGTTTCCAACAAGTACTAAATTTTAAAAACAAAGAGTCCAACCTTTTGTAGGGATAAAAAGGGTGTCTTCATCTACCTGGAAATTGAGGTGGGTTTTGTCCGAAACTCACAGAAGAGACATTATCTAACTAATAATAAATAAAAAAACAATGATAAGGATATATAAATATATAAAGATTGAGTGAAAGACACCCAGAGAGAGTAAAAAATGTCACAGCTGCGATTAAATGAGATAGAGAAAGAGAGAGATTTGAATGCGAGGAGAGGATTCAAACACGACTATCCCAAAATGGAGGTCCTCTCCAATTGGACATGATCTTATCTCATCTCTCTGCTTATTGGGAAGGCAAGGGATCTGTGGACTTTTTTTTTCAGACCCAAATTCAGTCTTTTGCTTGTTCTTTTTCTCTCCCATCATTTTTTTTTAATTTAAAAAAAAAAAAAAAACTATAGGAGTGGCCAAAACACCAATAATTCTGTCATGCACGTGATGGAAATAGTATTTCTTTCTCAGAGATCTAATTGGGAGAGACTAAAATTCCATCTCCTAAATATTACCCATACGGTAAGTTTAGCAGTCTGCACAATACTTCCGTACTGTATTAAAATTATACAATAACCTGTTTATCAAGTAAAAAGCAGTGCACACTTTGTGCGGTTTGCTTTTCGACATACCCTATTAAGGCTATTATACATCATCAGTCGCACAGTGTGACCAAGGGGGTGAGGTATTTTTCACCAAAAGAAAAAAGAAAAAGGGGGTGAGGTATCGTGTGTACAAAATTGATGCAAAAATTTATCCTTTTCCTTTATTATTTTATTTTATTTTTTTGGTTAATGAAAAATCCATGTATTAACTATAAAAAATGTATTCAAATAGTTTTTATTTTTTATTTTTTTGATGTTAAACTTTCCAATAATTATCTTAATATTAATATATTTAACTTCATACAAGGGAAATAGTATCATGAATGACAATAAAATAACTCAATTTAATATATTATTAGTTACTGTAATTATTTAAAAAATTAGGTGAATAATTAAAAACGATCAAGTTTTTTTTATATCGTTAATAATATAATTATTTAAAAAAATGATGTATATAATAATAAATATCAATTTTATTTTGTCAAATTAATGATTTTTATAAAATGTATAATACAGTAAATTTATGCATCAAATGATGTGCAATATTAATATAGTATAATCTAACACAGTACAATACAATTTGCATACCAAACATACCCATAAGGACCACTTCTTTGTTTCTTCTACCACCAATCCCTTTTTCACAAAATTACTTAATTATATAACTTTCTTGCTAAACATTTACTTCAATTTTTATTTATTTATTTAGCTGATCATATAATATAGATTAGCTGACCATCACTTTCTTAAAAGGATCTAATTGATACATTTTTTTGGACAAAATTTTGCATTTAACTAAGCGTATATTGCATACGTGCTTAATTAACTAGTTAAAAAATTGGTAAGGGGAAAAAAATTCCCATGTGCCTTACAGGGAAGGGTCTGCAAAATCAAGTGGTAGGACGGCCGTTGGATTGGAACCAGGTTATCATCACGTCAGGAATGACCCACCATTCGATTTGTTTGCCAATATTGTAACATGGGCTGTTTTCTACTTATATTAATATATAATTATTATCGTTCACCTTTTAGAAATTAGAATCTCTCTTCCTTTCTTAAAGATTCATAAAAAAGAAAAAGAAAAAAAAAAAAGATACATATGCTCTGCCTAATTCAGTAATTCCATACATACGGTTTCTTTTTTCTTTTTTAATTAAAAATCTCAAAGCAATTTTTCTCCACATAACAGAGTGAAAAACTTCAGTTTGTTCGTAATACTTGAAATCCAACGAAAAAATATGAGAAAAACAGAAACAAGTTGTCTATAGAGAATTTTACACTGAAAATAATGATTGAGTTTTTTTCATCACGCAAAACCTTAAAGTAGTACTCTCGTACTTATATTTCATCTTTCTCTATATATATATATATATTATTTTTTTTCTGATGGTTCTCTCTCTCATTGTCATATCTTGTAGCTCCATCAAATAGTTCCCACAGTTTCCACATCAAACCCATAATCAGCACGCCTCTAAGTCGGCCACCACACATCCTTCCTTCCCTTTCACAGAGTCTTTCTCCATCAAATAAACCCTTCTCTCTCTCTCTCTGGAACAAAAAAATGTCCATAAACCACTTCTCCTCAGACCTTCCAGAAACACAGTGGTGGACTGAACAGCAAGAGCCCTCTATGATGGACAACAATACTCCTTCTTCCAAACCCCATTACCTTCCTTCTCATCAATATTCATACCGCAATAACATTAACAATCCTTCCCAACAGCCCTACCACCAAGCTGCTAATTGGCTCACCTCCAATAATCCCCACCGCTCAAACTCCATTCCCTTGTACCACTCCAACCTCAATTTCAATCTTAACCAAGAAGACTCCAACGATGAAGACCTCGACGACCAAATTTCCGAGACTGCCCAATTAAACACCCAGCACCTGCACCAACAGCAAGTGCTTGAAAAAGAACCCATGTTCGAGAAGCCTCTGACGCCCAGTGACGTCGGCAAACTCAACCGCCTCGTAATCCCAAAGCAACACGCCGAGAAGTATTTCCCACTCGGTGGCGGTGGAGACTCGGTCGAAAAGGGTTTGCTGCTGAGTTTCGAGGACGAGTCGGGCAAGTTCTGGCGGTTTCGCTACTCGTACTGGAATAGCAGCCAGAGCTACGTGTTGACCAAAGGGTGGAGCCGTTATGTGAAAGAGAAACGGCTCGATGCTGGCGACGTCGTTTTGTTCGAAAGGCACCGGACCGACACTGACCGCTTGTTTATAGGATGGAGGCGGCGAGCGGCGCCTGATAGCAGCGCAGCGGTGGCGCAGGTTAATGGTGCTGAAACTACTGGTGGCTGGACCAGGATGCTCTATTCTGCGCAGCCTTATCCTGCGCATCCTCATCCTCATCACCATCACCATCACCATCACCATCACGCTGTGCCATACCAACCTGACTGTCTTCATGCAGGTATATTGTTCACATTCTAACCCTATCTCTAATCTCTTCCTCTCCCACATTGTTTTTTATTCTTTTCTTTTTTTTTTCAAATATTTTCTTGTTTCTTTAAAAAGAAAATAAAAAGAATTATACGCATATGAAAGTGCGTGACAAACACCTTCCAATTAGTTGGGAGAAATGTGCCCGTGCAGCACTGTCTTCAGCGTCCAGGTTATCTCGGAGCTCGCGAGCTTCTACTGAGAAGTGAGAAGCAAAAAACTGAACTCCATTGTTGGAAGAGTGAATAGCACGCGCCATTTCTTTTCACCCAATCTAAAAGCACCAAGAGAGCTTTATAATTTCCAAACTAATTTTGTATTCTTCTATCTCCCATTAAAAAATTTCTCTCTGTTTCTTTTTTACTTTGACCAAGAAAAAAACAACACTGGGAGGGGGGGATTTCACTGAAATCTCTTTGGTTAATGTTTTTTTCACCTTGAAAAAGGTAAAATCTACGCATGACCTGCACGTGTTGCGTGATTATACAGGGTCTCCTGCTCAAAACCAAACGACGCCGGTTGGAAACTCAAGGATTTTGAGGCTTTTTGGGGTTAACATGGAATGCCAACCTGATGAATCTGAACCATCCACGCCAGATGGCTCGTCTGTGTCAAGCCAGGGTCCAACCCACCAGCACTTTTATCCTCATTATTCAGATCATATGGTACGCCACTTCTTTATTATTTTTATTATTATCTTATTAATTATTTAAATCAGTTTAGTGTTATAACAAATAAATCACATGCTAAATCAGATTATTGACAGATTATAAGGTAAACGTTGAAAATAGAAAAATAATAGGCAATTAGGGGCAAATAATTGTTTTTAGTCTTTGGAAATAACATGGTCTCCTTTCTTCCCAACAATATGGGTAAATCAAATTCGGGTCAATTTTCAATGCTAATATTTATCTATGTATATAAATGCAGTAGTGTATTAAAAATAATGATTTTGTAAAGTGGAACATATTCCCTATCTTGTGGATTACATAATCAAAATAAGAAAGGGGGGTGATCTAATAGACTTTGATTAGTGGGCCATACCCAAGAAAATAAGCTCACGGCAAAAAATAAAAACAATAGAAAAAGTAATTGGAACATACCCAATTAGGGCCAGTTTGGTTTGCGTTGATTTTAATGAGATAAAGTTGAAATTCAACAAGACCATCATTGGATGGGAATTTTCTTTTTTCTTTTTTTTTTTCCTTTCATATTTTAATTAGATTGGAAATATTTGCGGTGGTATAAATGAAAAAGACTCGGATCACGTGGATTGGAAGAAAAGAAGAAAAAAAGAAAGAAAAGGAAATTCAAACATAATAAGCCGCAATTATGAAGGCAAGCAATTAAAGGGAAGATTTTCAAAAAAATTAAAAATTAAAGGGAAGATGGTCAACTGGGTTAGTCTATGGACGGTGGTATAAGTTAGGCATGTGGGAATGACACTCAAAACCGGCAGTTGAATAATTTTCTTGTTCACACAAAATAAATTAATAAATTAAATAAAAGGGCACTGATTAATACAATGTGGTTGTGATTGGTAATAGGATTTCACTTTCTCCGGAGATGTCAAACCCATGAGAAATCGTCGAGGATAAAGATCTGTGGATGTGACGTCCCTGGATTGACTAAGATGTAGTCCACTTGGAGGAAAGTTAGAAAATCTCCACCCCAAAAAAAAAAGAAAAAAAAAAGGCATATATATATATATAACTATATAAAATATTATATATATATATATATATTTACATATTGAAGAAAAATCGAAAAGGGAAAAACGAAAAATAGTGGGTAAAAAGACACAGAAAAAATCCCAGATTTTGAGGCCAACTTTGGAGAGCCAACGGAGGAGTAAGGGAACCAAAAGGAAGGTGGAGTGGGGGAGAGGGGAAAAGGACTGCAGCAGATTAGGGACTAGGGAGAGANGGGGGGGGGGGGGGGGGGGAGTGGGTCCCAGAGAGAAGCTAGGGCTGACGTCATCCAAGCTAAATTGGAATTTGGGAGGTCGTTGAAAATTGAGGGGAATTAGGGGAATCTATTTGCAAACTGTTGAGATTCTCCCTGGAGATTTTTTGCACATCATAATAATGGAAGAGGGTATGGTGGTGGTGATGGTGGGTGAGTGGGTGGATAGGTGGATGGGTGGACTTGAATAGATGGGTGACAGCCGGGTCTCGTACTTACTTAGCCCACTCTCTCTCTCTCTCTCTCTCATCTTCTCTGTCTAATTTATTCTTTCTTTTTCCCCCTATCTCATGTACTAGCCAATGGCCATGCTGTTTTTGATGCTCTCTACTTGTTGCATTTGCTAGCACTAAATGAGAGGCTGAAAAAAAAAATAAAAAATAAAAATTAGTGTATTTGTTGACTGGTACTTCTTTTAATTATGAACCCCTGAGTCAAAAAAAGAGAAAGAGAAACAATTTTTTGGATTTGGCATTTACTCGTGTAATCTAATGAATTGTGAATTGTAACAATCATGCTCGCTAATTTGGTAAACCTCAATGTCAGAAAGAATAATTCCAAAAAAAAAATGTCAGAAAGAAAGAAATTAAATACGTGGTTCAAATGCAATTAATTAGAATTTTGCTGAGATATTACATGTGAATCATGTATTTGAGATATACCCACTTGATCAAGATCGGTATAATAGATGAATGCGTCATTCGGAATAATGGTCCCCAGGAAACAGGATTTTTTTTCTTTTTTCTTTTTCCCTATGTTCATGGTTTAGCTGTAAAAGTTTGTGCAAGTGATCTACCTCAAAAGCAAAAAATGCTGCCACTAGAAGCTTGGAGAAACTTATCTGAATTCTGAACAAGGAAAATTGGGGAAGATAAGCCTGTATCTGGGGGGAAAAAAAAAGAAAGATAATCTTTATCTGAATTCTGAACCAGAAATTAGTAATCCAACCCACAAAAGCACAGGGAAATATTCTATTGCAGAAGACAGCTTGGAGACATGGAAACCAGTTTGAAAACCATGTCGGAATAGATTGGTTCTAATAAATACAAAAGTCTGGAAAGGTGGACAAGGGTAATATTCCCCCATACCTAATTTTAAGAGACTAACATTATTTTATAACAGGTTTTTCAAGCAAATATGAGCAACTTGAAACATATCAAATACAATAAAGCAATCATTGGAATATAATGATCCCGACAAATGATGAAGCATAGTAATAAGATGTGGATTATGCATTACCAGTGCTTGATCAAGAATTCTTACCTACGTAATTCGTCAAAACATAATCCTTTAATTTCTTCACAGCTCAATTGGTTTAGTACTTCTAACCACCGAAAGAAAAAAAATTCCATGGCTCTAGATTGAACCAAATGGCATGTCACACTTGCGCTGACATGCAACGCAATAATTCTTAGTCGTTGAGCAGCAATTTTAGTTACAGGATAATCCAGAGGGCAAGTTGTTCAAGATCTGCGGCATGGACCAGGATATATGTGCTGTTCAAATACACTGATAATTTGTGAGTTTTACAAATAGAAAATAATAATAATAATAATAGTAATAATAATGACTAAATAAAAAATAAAAAAGTTGGTTAGCTTATTATTGCATTATGCCAATCCAGACATACCCAATGCCTGTCCTAATAACTTAGGTACATGTCTTGTATAAGCAACGAACACTGCCAATGAATTAAGGAATATGAGAAGTGCAGAATAATTGTGTGACTAATCAGATACTGTGTCATGTGATTATAAGGGCCCATAAAGATTCAGACAAGAGTGATACCCATTGACCTCTCTTGGCAATGGCGTCCAATGTTCAGTGGCTCACCCTTTCTACAAGTGGGCAGGGTCCCCAGATATGTGTTGGTTATCATTGGCCTCAAGGTGGTGCCCAATCAAATGAGTGAAGGGACTCTTCCTGTATATTAGGTTTGTCCTGCAAGAATAATTCAATCATTCCATGCCTAACTACAGTACAAATGTAGAATACCATGTGGGTTTTTCTTTATTCCTCTTAGCTTTTCCTCTTTATATGCTTTATTGTTTTGGAGCTTCTAGGGTCAACCTCACCTTCACCTCATTTTTCCCTGCCATAGGAAATTAAGGGCACCATTCTATGACTCAAATCTCCTGAGGTATAAAGAAGAGCAGAGATGTTGATACCTTCATTCACACCAGCAAGATATATTTCACATTTATGGATACAAAAAAGGTAACTTCTAAGTTTCATACACAGAGAAATGTTAGAACCTAATATTTTGGAAAGAATATATACGATTTCATAGGAAATACTAAAATGGGAAGCATAAAAGAGAACCTTAAAATTTCATACATATAAAGAAACCACCACCGACATAGCATTTAGGAAGTATATGAGTAATTTAATAGTAAAGGAAACACTCAAATTCTTGCCTCTTCTTTGGATAATAAGGTCCATCTAATATTAGAAATATTTTTGTATATAAAGCCAATCCAGATTTCATGAGCCCCAAGGCCCCATCAGTCATATGCAGAAGATAAGGTGTCATTGGTCATGTTCATGGATTATGAATCTCATATATTGTTTCCTGAGAAGACTTAAAGCAGGAACCATGTGCTTGAAAAGACTCGGAGCACAATCCAGTCATGAGGCAAGAGACGAAATGTGGCAACCCCACAAACGATATCAATTAAATAGAGAAGCCCACACAACAGTCTCTGTAATAAAACTCTTGCCCAAAATAGTAAGCGCAATTGGTACCTGGCTATAATTTTTCCCAGGATAAAACAATGCCAGCTTTGTTCAGTAGTGCTTTTCTGCAGTTAAGAGAAAACGACCTTATTAGCCAAAAGCAAGAATTATGCTAGTCATTTTCTGTCTTTTTCTGTCTTCCACCGCTCCACCATGCAGTTTACCTGAATCTTTCTTAAGGAAAAGATGTGTTGCTGTATCGGGTTCAATCTATTACAAAATAATTCACAATAATACTATGATTAAATAATGAGGAATCCTATGGGCAATTTTATTTCCAACAAAAGCAATCTGGTCAGAGGTAAATAACTGAAACAGAAATTCCAGCTAACCAACATATCAGCATAGAATAAAGAAGTTTTAACATATCTATTCAATAAATTTTGTAATTCTCACTCTAGTTAAAGAGAACGGAATATAAAAAGAAAATTAAAGGTAAAGTATTGAGAAATCACAGCTGTTCCTTGATGATTAAAATACAAAAGTAGCATCTAAATGCTTCCAAACTAGTGTGTTCCTGCTGAATAGCAACACAGAAGCCAGTCATCTAAAACTGACACTACAGAAAAAAGGAACATGAAGACAAAGATAAGGTATCATGAGCTAGTTCTCAAATAGCAGATTATTAAGGCATCCTTCATCTTGCACTTCATGCTCATGGAACAAAGCAGTTTCAAGTCTTTTTACCAATTACCAAAATGCGACAGGGCAGAAGCATGTCACTAAAATTTTCTGAGCTTTTTTTAGGGATATAAAAGCAGTAAAACATACATTGTAAAATAAAATAATGTTGGTATCATGCACAAATCAAGTGGCAATCAGAATGTAAAAGAGTTATTTGTCCCTAAAAAACACATTACAAATTTTCTACCTTTCTGGTATATTCAAATTCATAAAATTTTCCTTCAAAGAGCTAAAACTCTCAAATGGGACAGTTAAAGCCAGTAATTTCTTACAAACAGAGCTCTAGTAAAGCACCAAAACTCAAGTGAATTATTGTTGTGCTGGAAATTAACTAACATTAATTGCCTCTTTGTTAGATATTTTAAGTGATTAATTTGGTTTATCGCTTTCCTGTTGTGATTTAGAATCCTTCTTCTCCATAGTCTGCTGAATGCCTTCTTGATAGCCTTGTATAAAATTTTTAAGAGCATCTTTATATGCAGAGGCTCTTGTCACGTAAACACGCTGTAAAGCAGGCCTTAACGTCTCCATTCCTCCTCTGGCAGCAACGGCTGTTATTTTTCATCAAGAAATACACACTCACATCAAAATTTAAACTTCCGAAAAAGCGAAAAATTCACAGAGAAATATCTTCCTCTCAGAAAAAATAATCTTGGGAGCCCCGAAGGGGATAGTAGTTATGCGAGTGGCAAGAAAACAGGCTTCAATAATGATTATTAGGTTATCATTAACACCAAAAGCTCAAATTTTGTGGTCTGTGGTAAGATAGCCCTATCTAACTGATCTGTATAAATATTCTTCATTATAATCCCACAATTTATTTATTATTATTATTATTATTATTTTCTCTAAAACATAATAATACAGATTAACCTTCCTTTTAATGTTGTGTAGTAAGAATCACTAGAAAATTTGTGAACATATAAATGGACAAACCAGCACCATTAATAATCCAATACCACACATCCAAACCTTCTAATGTTATTGTCTTCTTGAAAACCAAGTATATAGATAATTATGGGTGTCATTTGTAGTTAATTGGTCTTACTTCAAAATCTTTTTCTTCTTTCCTTTTAAGATTTGAAATTAAATACTAAACTTTGCATCAACTGTGAAGGCTTAAGAAAATATGTTTACATTGGGAGAGAGCTATTACTAACATCTAAACTTCATAACAAAAGTTATTATCACTATTATCTAAACTAATTCAGTCTAAGTTTGATAATATAAGACGCATTATAACTATGGTTTCCGAGAATCAAAATTTAGTGAAGTCACAAAGGCACATGACAGAGGTTGTACTTGTGGAAGTGGCATATACTTCGAGGAACCCAAGTTGCAAATCACGTTATCAGGAACTCAAAGCTCAAGCATATAAAAAACAAGTCCACAACGTAGAACCAGTTTTCTAAAATAGATTTGCCCATAAACAAGCCATAATGGAAAGGTTATTATTACCAAGATCTTCCAAAGTAGAAGGTTCTTTCTCTTTTTTAGTGCTCTTTGCTCCATTTGGCACATCTTCACTCTCTTCAGCCTTCTTATAATCATTAGGCCGAAGTTCAGGACCAATATCCCGTACCCAGCTCGCAGCATAAAGCCTAGAAGCCTCTTTCAACACCTGAAGCACATCAGAATACATGATTGCATTTATTATAAATCATACATGCAGATAATTTCAGAAAATAAAGAGTGTATACATATTACCCATATATTTTCCAGGCCAAATAATCACTCCCCAAAAAAGTGTGGATCTCCAAACACAAAACTTTTTCAATCACTCTATAAGTTGAGCAATTGCAATACGAACTACAAAGTGGGTGAAAACTATGTATGAACCAGCCCCAAATTTAAACTAAAATTTCTACAGAAACGACTAAACGTTTACTATCCACCACTTCCATAAACGAGAAACCCTCAAAACACAAAGAAGTGAGAAATTAATGAGCAGGCATATTAGTAGAGTCGAAAGTAAAGAAGAATAAAGGAAAGAACAAACTAAAAAGCGTTCATGGAAAGTGAGCTTTCGACGCTTCTTGATATGAGGAGGGTCCGGCAACGAAGATGGAAATGCAATCTCTTTGAGATCGTAGCGAATGTAATCGTATAACTTCCTACACACTACCTTCACCTTCATTTTTCAGCTCCCCAATTACTGCGCCATGAAAATCTGCTGTGGATAAACAAATCATTTTATATTTGACAATAAAAATAATAAAAATAAAAATGACAGAATTAAGTTAGAGAGTCGAAGATGAAGAAGAAAAAGCCATGCCTTTTGAGGAGTTGGAGTTGGCCAGTGTTGATTGCTGAGGTAGCTGCTGACGTCACATTGGACAGCCGGCGTGATGGGGGGGCAGTGGCTTCAGGTTGAACCTGTAGCAACCGGCGGTTCTTTGCCCAAAGAAAATGTGAGAGAGACTGAGAGAGTTACCTAGGCTAAAAAGCAAAAGAGGAAGTTACATTTAAAAAAAAAAAAATTAAGGAAATTATATCATTCAAATAAAATTATGTCAAAATATTTTATTCGTAAATTGAATTGAGAAAGGGCTATGTTTTTATTATTATTTTTGTTTCTTGTTTTCTACATTTACTTATACTGAATATTAATTTGAACTTTTAATTATTTTGAAATTAGTATGTTTTTCCAAATTCTTTTTTTGTACTTAGATTTTTTTCTTTTTTTCTTTTGCAACCGATATAATTTTTATGGTTTGAGAAAAAATGATTCATCGTTTTGTTTGTTATCTATCTATTTTATAACTTGTTACAAAAGTTTGTGGCCTTAAAACGAAATAATAATACTAAATAAATAGATGAGTAATTCATAGTAATAATAAATAAATTTGTATAAATAATTCATAATCATAATCATACTAATTTGTTAGTTGGCACAAATCAACTTATGTTTATTAGGAAAATTTGTAGATTATTTTATAGCTTTATTTACAAGTTACTTATTTTAATTTTTTTGTGGTAAATGCTTAATTTATAAGTTCTATAAACAAAAGTTAGAGAAAAATCTTGGTTATACATCGGATTTGGGCTAGACTGTAGAGGCTACATGTCAATAGATCATTAAAAGTTTAAGAGTAAAACTCAGATGAAAAAAGGATCTCATCCTTATTGATTATATAAATACAAATACTTCCGCCTTGTAATAATTACCAACATATACAAAATTACAAATTTTTCCTACAAAAAATCTTCTAGTTTATTTTAAACTAAAATCACAAACGGTATTATTTTAGAATCAACATTTTTTTTATTAACTTTTAGATTATATCCAAAACTTATATTAAAATTTAATTGTAATTAAATATAAATTTATTGACATATTAAAAATGTATTTTTTAATTTCAACTTTTAAAGCCATCTAAAAATTGAAAAAAAAATTATAACCATCAGATCTACTTCACCTGAGTTTGAATATATATATATATATACACAATTAGTCTACAATGAGAATATTTTTATTTTTGTAGTAAAGTAAAGATATAAACATGCTACAATATATGAGTTTAATTTTAACTGTTGGTTTCATCAAATGGTTTATATGATTTAGTAAAATTTAAGTTAAAAAATAAAAAGTAAAGTAAATAAAAAAAAATTGTCTCTCACAATTCAAATTTTATTTTTGCTATACTGTTAAAAAATAAAAATAAAAAACATAAAAAATAATTTATTATTATTATTTACTTTACTTTTTTTATTTTTTAACTTGAATTTTATTAAATTATGTGAATTATTCGATAAAATTAACAGTTAAGATTAAACACATATATGGTAGCATGTTTATATCTTTATTTACTAAAATAAAAATATTCTAACCCATTTTATATATATATAAAAGAGGGAAAAAATGTAAGAGGACGTGCCAGGGATGTGAGGAATATTTTGGCAAAATATTTTTTTCTGAAATTATTATTATTATGATAAATTAATTTAATTGGTATGCTTTTTATAGTTACACTAATAAGATCCTGAGTTCGAAACCATCTTATTCCCTTTGAAATTAAGACTTTCTATATATTTTTTATATTTTAAATTAATAAAATTATTATTATTACTTACTTGATAACTCAAGGCATTTCTGTTTATTTTGTTACATAGGAATTTTGAATCTAGCTTTAGTTTCGCATTTGTATGAAATAGATTCGATGTTCGATCTAAAGCAAAAATCTTATGCATAAAGTGTCCTTCCTATATTTATGGGTATTGTTTCCAAATCAAGCAGCCGTGTGGCCATGTCCTGGCACAGACTAAGGTATTCAATGAAATTCCAAAAATAAGAAAATAATTATATAAAAAAACCAACAAAAAGGAAAAAGAAGATCTAGAAGAATCAAGCGGATACCCCGGAAGCCTACAAGTCATGTACAGACAGTACAAAGTAATTTTTCCACGTCATGATGGCAAAAATAGGAGAAATGTTACGTAATTTTTAAAAAAAAAATTGAGAAAGAATTTTATTACCATTGTAAAAAACGTCTTATCGGTCCATTTATTAAATATTTTCTAAATCTATTATCCAATCGAAAAAAATACGTGTAAGGCTACTGTTGAAATACTTAAACACAAAAAAGGAAATTATTGAAAAATAAACAAACAAAAAAAAGTCAAACAAGACGAATAAATTCTGTTTTACTACACCGTAAAAACATAAGAAATATTATTACCCTAATTAATTCCCAATAAAACAGCCTCAACTCTCTCTCTCCTCTTTTTATTATACGAGAAGTAGAAACCCACAAGACCTCTTCAAACTCTTACGTTTCTTCGTCCTTTTCTAATGGATCTTCGACTTTCTCAATCCCAAACCCAAAACCTCCATGTTTTCTTCTTTTTCAGAAAAGAAGTTCGCTTTGTACTCTCTTTTCTTATCCTTTTAATATCCACCGTTGTTATTTCCAGCCTTGTAAGCCCTTTTGATCCACAGTTTGTATTTCGTTTTGGTTTATTCTCACAGTTCTTACCAAATAACTCAAATACTAGTTCAGTCGGAGCTTGTGATTATTCATATGGTAGATGGGTTGGGGATGAGAGTTATACACTCGACTCTTACACTGAAAACTGCTCGTTTCTCGACCCCGGTTTCCGGTGCACCCAAAACGGAAGAAAAGACGATGGCTATCGCCGGTGGCGATGGCAACCGGCTGGCTGTGATCTTCCAAGGTTAGTTTCGTCATCTGGCCTTTGGCAATATGTTCCTGCTTTGCATGTTACTCCATGCATGCTTGTCCTTTTTTTAGGCCAAAACTCATTAATAGAGAAAGGTAATCTATCATAAAAAAAGAAGAAAAAAATTACAGGAGACAAATTCTTGGCGATTATTACAATAATAAATGAGATGTTTAATTTTTAACTAATGCATATATGGGATAAAAAAAAAATGATAATACTTCTTACTTTTTCGTATTTTTATATCCCTTCTGTTTTATAGTATTAAATGGCAAACTAACCTCGCAGTTATCTACCATCCAATATGTATTTGTTTTAATATTATACAAAACATAAAGCTTTTCGAAATTCTTGTCATATGGTGTATATGAACCTTTTAGAAAGCTTATAAATATATTCTATGAAAACCAAAGAAATATAGTATAAAAAACTTCCCAACTACTTACTAAACAGCTATAGCCACGATGAATATAAAAATATTGGTTTAATCCACTGAATTAATACTTTATATATGAAGCTTTTTTTTAAAAAACAAAATACGTATTACTCAATTTCAGTCAATTTCACAAGTTTTTTTTTAATGAAAATAATGATACTAGGTTTAAGTCCAATTTGGTTGTGCCAGTTTTCATTTGTTAATTTTTCTTTTTTTTCTTTGACATGTTGGATCTTCGTCATGGTGAGTTTTTTCCATGGGCTCCGTTGTCTTTTTCCTTACGATTAAATTTATTCTTAAGAGAGCAATCATACTGGGTTGAAGTTCAATATTTTCAAAAATGAATTTGAATTTGGTTCTTCCTCTTATTCTCAGATTCAATGCAAGTGATTTATTGGAAAGAAGCAGAAACGGGAGGATAGTGTTTGCAGGGGATTCAATAGGAAGGAATCAGTGGGAATCTTTTCTGTGCATGCTTGCCCAAGGAGTGTCAAATAGGTCTTCAATCTATGAAGTAAATGGGAAACCCATAAACAAGCACAAGGGCTTTCTCTCTATCCGTTTCAATGAATATAATCTCACTGTGGAATATTACAGGGCACCTTTCCTAGTCAACATTGGTCGCCCACCTCAAAATTCTTCCAAACAAGTCAGAACCGCTGTTAAGGTTGACAAATTGCATTGGTACTCCATGAAAGACTGGAAAGGAGCAGATGTTCTAGTTTTCAATACTGGCCATTGGTGGAACAAAGAAAAAACATTTGGCATGTACGATTTTACTTTTCCTACTATTTTTCTATTTTCTCAATATATTTATACGTATTTTCTCTAATAAAAAGGTGAATGATTTTCAATTTGGGGCTGAATTTAGTAAACTATAATGTGAGTTCAGGGGTTGTTATTTCGAAGAAGGTAATAAAGTGAATATGACGATGGATGTGATGGAAGCATTCCAGAGGTCCTTGCAAACATGGAAGTCATGGGCATTAGAGAATTTAGATCCTCAAAGGACTCACGTTTTCTTCCGCAGCTACTCCCCGGTACATTACAGGTAAGTGAAAATACCCAAAAAACCATCTATGGAACTAATCATGAATAATTATGTAAAAACGTATAGAATAAAATAAAATCATAACCATGCAAAACTCTCGTGAATAGAAAAAGAGGGAAAGTGAATTCTATATAAGCTTTCATTCCCATTCACCTCAAATCCCAAATATACATTTTCCAATAGTTTAGCATTTTAACCAAATAATGTAATCTTTTTTGTAATAAAGAATGAAAATTCAATAGTACTATTCACCAAAAAAAAGAAAAGAAAAGAAAATTCAATAATTTTTACAAGTTTATGTTCTTCATGGTCGCCATGGTCTCCACCACAGCCTAAATGTAGTAATTACAGATAATCGATAATGAATTTTATGAGGTTCTTTTTTTAACTTGTGGAAATTGCAGGAACGGCACATGGAATGAAGGTGGTTGGTGTGATTCAAATATGGGACCAGAAACAAACTACACAAATCTTGAAGCTGATCCGTTTCAAAATCTCCTTATATATAATGCAATCAAACAAATGGATTATGGAAACTGGAAGGTCCAGTACTTAAACATCACATATCTAACGGAATTCAGGAAGGACGGTCACCCTTCGAAGTATCGTGAACCGGGAACTCCACCTTCTGCTCCACAAGACTGTAGCCACTGGTGCCTGCCAGGAGTGCCGGACACATGGAATAACCTGCTTTATGCTCATCTACTATCAAAAGAATTCAGAACCAAGTGAAATCACCCTAAGATACGAAAGATGATACCTTGTAATTTGAAACTTGTTTAGGTGCGCAACTGTACATAGTAAGCAATAGTTATACTCAGGCTAGTTCCTCCACACTTATGTTGGGATTTTCTTCACTGGTTTCCACTTCCTTTAGTTTCTCAAGCTGCCTCAAGAGATCCAACCTTTCTGGTCCATATGTAGACGGTATCTGTGGAAAATTAATAGGTGAACATTTATAAATATTCCCATTAGAGAAGACTTTCAAGAAGAAAACTACTGGGGATCAAAAGAAACGCACCAGAGCTGGCACATATCGCTGAATAGCAGCCAAAATAGCTGCATGCCCTACTGCAGTGACCTGTTGGCGATAAGTTAATTACACAAGTACTTCAACAATAGACCACAATTTCAGCAATACACCAGACGGTATTTACATCAATATTTGCATAGCTTTGTCAATTTAGACAATTCGTTACACCAGGTTTTAGCAGTCAATGAAATATGTTCCAAAATTAGAGCAAACCAAAAAAAAATATATATATATATATATATATTTTTTAAGTATTTGGCCAGGCATGTCATACGATCCTCTTTTCAAACTGAGGAAGTGACACTAGGAAAGTTGAAAACTGCATTTAACGATGTTAAGCCTCTATAAAGGGTCTATATGACTTGCAATGTTGTGTACTGTACAAAAACAGCATGTTGATAAAGATGAATAACTTAGATATCCATAATCTTACGGGCCAGACCAAAAGAAAAGGAAAATCCTAGACCTGATTCAAGCCCCCCAAAAATAGGGTGGTTTCAGGCTCAAGCTCAAGCTCCAGGTCAGGCTTTTTCTGACCTGAGGCAACAACTCTTTTACGCTATTAAACATGATAAACTAAATACTAAACCAAGACTAATTCCATTCTAAATAGTACAGTTACATTCCACTGTCAACTGGTAAACAGGAATAGCTATTCCATTCTAGCATGAATATAACTTATAGTCTGTCAGAAATAACCATTCTATGTACCGAATATTTCCCAAGACTGTTTACTATGATTCAATTGTCTCAAGTCCCCATCTTAATTGCCAAAGCAGGGGTCTTACTTAAACTAGAGAATGATAATCCTTGATTGAGACAAGGAAAATCGATTACCAGATAAAGAATAAAAAATGTCATGGAGTAAAGTCCAAGAAAGATTTGAGAAAGAAATCTCACAGGAAGAAGCATTAAAACACCAATAGGAACAACTGATGCTAAGTCAGTCATAGTTCTCCGGAGAGATTTCTTTTCCTTCTCAGTCAGTTCATCTCCTATCAAGGTCCGTCTAAGCAACCCCATAGCAGCAGCGACATCAACAGCTAGAAGCTGAGTTCCTTGCAAGACATCCTGTCAATGATATTTTATTATTATAACCAGACAGCAACAAGAATAAGAAAGAAATTTTTTGCCAGAATGTAAGCACAAAATGAGCTCCTACCGTGCTTGCTTCTTTTAGCTTGCCAAATGATTTTTCAAAAACATTTTCTTTCTTCTGAACCTGGAACAATTGAGTAGCCCTAGCATCATCACCGTATGTAACACTATCATCTGAAAGCTTAACATTCTGATAGAAAAATTTCTAGTAAATAAAAATTATTAAAAGATATAAAGTAACAATGTTAATGACATGGACCAAGTAGTTTTCATAATAAGGTGCAATGTGAAAGTGAAACAATTAAAATAATATGTGCAAGCTGTTAAACATTTCAAGGTATCCTGAGTACCTCCTCATTTTCAGATGGACCAGTACTTCTTTGAACCCGTTTTTCTAGTTCTATAAGCTCATTTCTTAGCTGCTCAAAACGGTGAATTTCATTTGATTCCGAGTCCACTGCACAAATATTTGAAGCAGTCTGCTCGACAAATTCATTTTCCTGTGTACAAGAAAATGACTTCCATTTCAATAAATTGCACTGATTTCCAACTGGGAAAAAACAACTAAACTCTCCAAGCCTTATCAAATCAATTAAATTGAGCTGAGAAAAAGCACAAAAAAACAATAACCAAAGCCTGGGGTAAACATAACCTATTATTCATATCAAAATTCTAACTACAAAATTTCATAACCTTTTTGGTTTGCATAGTTTCATATTTGGAAAACGTATGTAAGAAAAAGTCCTATTTCTACCTCATTCACATGTACACTTTGCAATAAAAGATGCACCATATTATTCGTAAGGAAAATAATAAAAATTAAAAAACAACTAGAACTTACAGTTCTGCAAAGGCACAACAAAAACTGTTAGGAGGTCTAGTCATTAACCAATAGCTTCTATCTCAGGAGAAATTATTAAGAATCCCAGGTACAGGTAGATATACAATCCCGGTACATTATATATTTAATCCTACAAAAATCCTCTCCCGATCGATATGAAATATATAATTGTGTGGCTTTCCTATCTTGTACAAGAGCCCTGATTGGGTGATATTATGCACTGCCTCTACTCGACCAGTCTATAAAATGTTTATTTTTGGTGTCTGCTTTAGAATTGACATAGATCTAAAATTCAGTCAGAAGTGAATCTTATGCTTTAAGGTAGAACTATCTCCAAAAAAGTATAATACACAAGCTATTAATATTATAGATCATAGCAGGGATAAGCATACAAATTCATCTGCAATCATCTCTGGATTGGGCTTCCTGGTTGTAGGGCGCATAAAGATGCTCCATAGGCCACGATTTTTACCAGTGAACCTGAGGAAAAATTAAGAATGCAGTTTTGGCAAACAAAATTAAGGGAAAAATAAAACTAATCACGGAATTAAATGTATTTTTAAGGATGTGGAAACAAGATAAACTATCAAACCTGTTGCTCCCCTCTGCCATGGCTTTAACAACCTTTCCATTATTCCCCTTAAGAATCTGTTGCTGCTCACCAACAGAAGGTTGGGTTTCAATATAATCATCTCTCTGGATAACCCAAAATCAAGTACAAGTAAAATAAATGATAAGATGGATTTCAGTGAGGTGCACAAATGTTGTATAACTACATTTAAATGTCAACCTAAGGGATGGAGCTTGACTGTATAGATAATAGGAATTGGTATGGATGCTAATGATATGAGGAAATACCTGCTGAAGTGAGGCTGCTTTAGCTCTGAAGGATGCCTCCAGAAATTCAGCCTCTTTTTTAAGTTTTCTTATTTTCTCAAGGTCAGAACAAGCTGCTTTCAAATGCTCTTTTCCAGAGTTGGAACTTGAAACATGCAAATCTTGAAGCAACTTTTCAAGTCTTATCAGAGCTCCTTCAACACTCTCCAAAGCCTAACACCAAATCCCAATGCCATTGCAACATCAGAAGTATTCAACAAGTTGCATATAAAATGACTACACAGGGGTTCTGGGACAACAAAGGGATCCGGGCACTCATTCACTGATGGTAATACTGAAATGACAAGGATTGTGAATCCGTACACATATACCATCATGCAATGTCATATGAAACAGGATGGGACAAGTCCAAAACAAAAGAAACAAAAAACCAAATTAAATAAGATGCAGCTGCAAAAAGTATGTACAGACCTGAAGGCACCTTTTATTGTTTAATTTCACAACCAAAATCTAATACTGCAGTATCGCAATACAGACATGATAGCAAATATAGTGAACTTCTGATAGCAAGTCATACAGCGGTTTTCCTTAGGGAGTGTTTTGCCTAAATGAAACACGATGCAAGCCTTGAGGCGGAAAAATGAGGTAATTGTTAAATTTAGTCATTCTTTACTTAGTTTTTAATTTTTTTCCCCCTCCATTTAGTCTTCGATAGTCCCTTTCATCAAATAATCTCAAACACCATCACCACTGCATAATAAAAGAATAAAAAATTGAATTAGAAAAATGAAACAGATGAGTTTATTTTAAATTGTCAAAAATAATTGAGACAGAGAGATAATAGGAAAAAAATAAATTGAAGATTAACAGTAAAAATAAATTACTCGAATTAAAGAAAAAAGTAAAAGATCAAATAAAAAATACATTATTAGCAAATAAAAAAGAAAATAATATTTTTCATTAATAGAAATTGAACTGTAAATTTGAAAAAAAAAAAGAAAAAAAAAAGAAAAGAAAAAAAAAGAAAAAGGAAAATAGAAACATAAAAATATTTTAAGATTTAAAAAAATATAAAACAGAAAAAAGATAAAAAGAAACCTAAAGATTAGAGTGAAGGGTATGCAGAAATGGAAAAGAAAGAGGGGTAAGAAAGAAGATACATAAAAAAAAATAAAAAAAAGAAACGGCTTAAGTCACATGCTCCACTAACCTGTTTTCTGTCGACAGAAACCATGATGGAGCGCATCCTCTTCCTCTCTGCTTTTCTTGGACTCAACAAAATGCAACATTCATATTTCATCAACTGCAGCTCACTCTCTTCTTATTCTCTTTCTTTTCTTTTTTTCCAAAGCCATCACTAAGAGGATCCGTTAAACCCAATATAAGACTCAGTCACCAAAACCAATTAAAATAGAAAGCCGATTTTAGGCGTACGCCTCAATAGACAGGGTGAGTCTCTAAGCCTCAATATTGTTGTGCTGAGGCCAAACTCAGCACTAGCACGGGCCTTAAAAGATTAACACTTGGGCAACTTTGTGATTTTTCATAGACTAATGCCGTCCACACATTTCTTCTTTTAAAGGCTAAATGCTCTGTAAGAACTAGAGAATTAACACTACCGAGTACTACTCGATCAGGAATGGATGGCAATGCTAAAAATGCAGCTAAAAACATGCTCATAGAGAATACAAGACTGATTAACCATAAGTCATGGTTATCTCAAAAATTCATATTTGTAAAATTATGACTTAAAATTAACAAAAAATTTCATTGAAATGGAATGCACTTTCTAATGAGTCAATTCATAACAGATAAAACCAACCTTGTCAAAAGAATCCAACTCTTTATCAGTTGGTGAATAAGCTCCAGCTTTAATCCTCTCAACATAATAACCAGTTTGGTGGTCTATCTTCATATTCCTTCATCACATTTGAAAAATTCTAATGTCAGTCAGCTAATAAATTTAAGAATGCCATTGTCAAATTTAAAAATTACAAGGATAGACAGCATAGAAAGATCAAAATTGACCCCTAAAATGCATGCCTAAACACAGTCAATCTCTAGCCTGAGCTACATTTTTTGTCTTTATGATGTCTGAGTCTTCACCTCAACAGCTCGATCAACAAGAGGCCTTGAAGAGCACAAACATTGAAGTCTTTCTATATTCACGCAACACATTCCTTTTTTTTTTTTTTTTTGGGGGGGAGGGGGAGGGGGGGTGTGAATCATGCTACACATTCCTTGTTAACACCAATATGTTTTAAATGCATTTTACGAATCTCGATATCACATAGGTAGCTATCTGAGTTTATAAGAAGCCACTATGAGGCAGCAACTAGTTTTTCTTTTGGATTGTCGCATCTATTTTTATGATCTTACAAGTTTATCTTCTCCAAGTATCTCAATTTTGACCAACCGTACACATAATACGAGGTTTTATATGAGTGAGCATTCAAGTAAGTTGGAGAGAGAGAGAGAACCCAACAGCTTTCTTAGCTTACTTTGATATCCCCTGTGCTTCAATGCACTCCATTAACTTCTTGTGCCTGAACATTGAAAATCACAGATATTTTGTTAAAACAGTTTACTCAGGTGATGCTTTTTATAGTTCAAACACTATAAACAATGAGTTCAATTACCCTTTAGACAAGAAATTTGCTGCCTTAACATTAGAAGGGCTCTCCAGCCATTTACTATACTTAATAAAGCTTTGCATCCAATAAGAGCATACTTCTAATACTTCTGAGATTGCTTCTGCATTTGGAACAATTTCTTGTTCACTTCTATGGTCATGGAACTGCTTTGAGTTGCCAACGTTGCCTGGATAGAATGGAAGCCAGTCCAACTCTTCGCAGACTACCTAAGGAATTGAAAAGAATCTTATAAAAAAATTATAATTAAACCAAAAGGCATAGCTTATCAAGTCAGCAATGACCACACATGCTAACCTCAACATATAACTGATAAGAACTTATAGATGACAGCTGAGGATAGTATAGAACACTGCCCCCAATAAGGAACCTGTAGAAAAATTGAGATTATTAATAATAATCAAAACATTGATAGTGATTCAAATTGAAGAGGAAACTAGACCATCTTTACCTTACAAAGCCTTCAAGTGGATCATCCATAACATCAAAACCATTAGCAGATAGGAAGGATTGTGTACTTCTGCCCAAGGCAACAAAGAATCCAAATATAGCTAAATCCCTCTCCAAAACCTGCAATGAATCAGTATCAAATGCCCACAACAGCATAGATGTAACTAAAATAATCATGCTTAATTGTTTCAATATCTGGCTGGTTCCTGCATTTCTGTTAAACATGCACAGGACTCCTTTAACTTATATCATACAGCCCAACCAAAATAAATTATCTCACAGGAATATCTAGGGAAAGAATCAAATCTATATTCACAGGGTCATATCAATACTCCATACTTCATATATCCCAGAGCATTCTGGTCAAACCAAATTGTAGACATCATAAATCAGGTTATGGAAAATCCACAGTCCTTCATTCTTCTGTTCCTCTTTTATTTTTTTTGTCAAATTGCAGAATCTACTTGTGACCAGGGATTTGAATATCCCCTCTGTTAAGAGCGTCTCACAATGAGGATATTACAGTTAGGCTACATCCCATACACATATTTTTATTCTACTTCCACCTCATATCCCAAGTCAAAATACTTCTGCCAAACCAACATAAATATCAGTAACTAATTTGGTCTTCAGAATATCCTTTTCAACTCAACTTATTTATGTTTCAAGGATGATGGACCAGATATTAATGCTTGACATTTCAGATTTACAGGGTTCATTATGATGGATTTAGATGAAAGAGAAAAGTGTTAATTAGGGGTGAAAGACTAAGTTATAACTACTGTCTAAGGCTACTTACTTAGAGCATTTCCAATGGTGCTCTTTATTTTGAAGAATATAATTCTTAAAATAAAGAGCATCTTGAAGAATTTTTAAAAATTAACGAGAATTTTGTCAACTCCTATAGTACTCTCTATAATCAGTCTTTATTTTGCATTTCTCTATAACCAATTATGATTCATAATTTTTTTATTTATTCTCTTTTCTATCCTCCCTACACCAAAGTAGTATTTAAAAAGAATTAAAATATGAAATTATAATTAATATATTTAATTATAGATGTGCATAGAAAATTGTAGAGCAATAAATGAAGCTTTATATAAAGAGTGAGTTTGGCTCTCTATATTTGGAGAGTCAAGCTCAACTCTTTATTTTACTTTTTAATTAAAAAACTCTATTGGAGCTATAAAAAAGTGATATGACTCTTCAAATTAGAGAATATGAATTTTTTAAAAAGCCCATTGAAGATGCTCTAAGAAGCCTAAAGCACCAACCTCAATACTTTCCGATGTTGTCAGTCTCGACCATATTTTCTCCCTATCTATGGCTCGTTGCAACTGCTTTTGAACAAGATCCACCCAGAAAACAACTTCTTCTGAACCCCGATCATTTTTCACTCTACATGCTGCAGCTCGTGGACCAAAATGAACAAAAAACTCTCTACGAAGACCAATATCCTTTATCGAACGATACGCTTGGATTATAGGAATAAAATCAACCAGCATGTCCATCAATCTACCAGTTATTTCTGGAATTGTGGTAAAAAATTGAGAGCAAGAAACTTTCGCTGGGCCAAGTTTTGTAATCGCAGCATTGCACGTAAGACCAAGCATAAGCAGTGATATATCACTTGCCTTAGTGGAACACAGAGACATACCCTGTCCAGATCTGGAAGTAATTTTGAAACATTATTAAATATGCATTCTGCATATTCATCTAATAAATCAAGATATACATCAATCTAGAGGAGATAACATACATAGAAGTTGCAGCAGTAAAGCGTGAGTCTCCTTCAATGTAATCTACAAAGGATGAAACCGCCAATGGAACTTGCTCAGACCAAAACCACTCATATGCTTCAGGTTGCTTGGTTGATAGTTTATCCCTTATAAAGCTCTCAAGTGAAGCTGATTGCCGTAATAAACTGTTCTAATGCAAAACATCTTAAACAACAGACCACTGAACAAGAATTTTATAGATTAATAAATAAACAATGACCCCCACAGATGTAAGTGATAACTGACAAATGTTGCATAGAGAAAACTGCAGACTTTGAAATTTGAAGTCCCCATCATCAAGTTGAAGTATTTAACAAATTAGAAGTTTTTGCATTAGAAATGTAAATATCAATCATTTTAAGCAAATCAAATTTATAAACTTTGGAAGGCTTTTGATGCCAGCTTTTAATACTAAGACCCACAGAAATTTTAATTTTGAAACTTTCTGTGCAAGACGAAAGGCTTATATCATGCCATTACTATCAAAAGGAGGAAGAGATCTCAGGACCTAATTCATAGACAACAAAGACTCATAACTGAAAGGGAGTGTTCAACACTAGAGATGCATCCCTTAAACAGATTGTCAATAAGGGCATCATAGTTTTGAATAGGCATATACATAATTTGGAATGGTTACAAATAATCAAATGCCATGAAAGTAGTGATAATTTCGGAATCAAGAGATTCATACCTCTTTTGGACAAAAAGATTAATATCCCTGTCTCTACAATCACCTCTGGAAGCAATGTCACTTGCAGCTTGCAGTAATGAATAAGCAGAAGCCTGAGAAAATTATGAACATTCCGAAAGCCTCAGTAATGTTAGTGATAAATAATAAAATCAAAAAAAATAAATAAATAAAACCTGGTCAAAACCCTAAGATAATAAAAAGCTCAAAGAGGCAAAAGTTTCATTTTCATCATATAATGTACGCATTGTCATAGCAGTTCCAAATGGAAACCTTGGAAACAAATTAGCAATAATTATGGCAGTTATCCAGTGGATGGAAATATTACTGGTGAAGATAGCTGTTGGTGGACAGTTGAAATAAGCCAACAATAAATATAATGAAGGATATTCCACACATTCGTGAAAGCAGCCAAAAATTAATCTAAAATTCTTGTAACTGTACATGTCCTCAGACACAGCAATTTGGTTATACATTTCCTCTAACAAAACTAACAAAAATAAAAAATGTGGTAGCATCTATGGATCCGTTTAATAAATATAAAAAGTAAATCAGCATGCTAATGTAGACAGTTAGGAAGCATAGTAATGCATAGATGTTAGCATCACAAAGAAACTTCCAAAACTTGATGGCAATACCTGATAGGATAGTGTTTTCACCCAAGCATTTCGGTCTACACCAAGCCATGCAGTGGCAAACCAAGACAACCCGGAAAACGAACCTTGTTCTTTGATTGCCAACTCAAATACCCTTGCTGCATCATGTAAAAACTGAACAAGTCCATCACTATACTCTTCCTCATGCAGAGACTGATCAAGTTTGACCCTCATTTCCTCAACATCACTGCTGGTACTTGCTTGAGGAGTCCCATTGACTGTAACACCATCGTCAGCAGATGCAAAGGGTAGGAGGTTCCTCATTCTTCTTGAGCTTCTAAACGTTAAATAATGCTTCCTATATCCCGCAGATTGGAGATTTTGAGCGTGAACAGTGTTTTCCAACAAAACCAGTCTTATAAGGCATCTCCTCCTTGAATTGCCGCAGCTACTGAGTACACAATCCAAGCCACTAACTATTTTACAGGAATATAGCATTCTAGTTGCCTTCCGTGAAGCCCATGGATTTGAAGAGCTGCAAACATAAATAAAAATATAAGCATTAAGCACGTTAAAACTTTTAATACAAATAGGCAACTTTTACAGGCTACCACCAGTCATAGGACACCTAAACCTGCATTTAACCGCCAGATTTTCTAATGCTTCATAATTTATTTTCTCCTGAAAAATTAGAACAGACTTTCAATTTTCATATGCCAAGCAGTCAGAACTCTAGCTTCTCTAGGACATAGAGAAGGAGTTCAAAATGAGATATAGACACCAAAATTCATCGGACCAAAGTTCTAAATCAATTACAACAGCTCAAATAACCATATAATTTCACTGAAATTCTAAGGCACGCTAAAAGAGCATACTATCCGCAAGGCATTAAGGTAAAGAAAAATAGGTACTAGAAATGTAGAAAGGCTGTATCCGTACCACAAGTACTGTCGGTATGAACTTCCACAAAAAAAAAAAAAAAAAAGCAAGCGGAAGATAGTATAAATTACATTTTCTGCTGTTTGGCTCATAAGAAAATGAATTGCTAAGAACAAATTGTTGCAAAATCAATTAGCTTAGCTCATTCAAAAAATTAACGGACTAGAGACGTACAATTATATTTTTTCTTACTCCTTTCCTCAAGTTTCTCAGTAACCAACGAGCGAAATTCCAATTAAACAGACAAACATAAACACAAGAAGAAAATAAATTCGACAACAAAGAGCTATAACCTTATCATCTTTGCAAATTTGGATTACTCGACCGAAAGAAAATGTAGTTACGGAGAAAAAAATAATCCGAGAAGAAATTAGAGAATTGTTGACCTTGATGGTAAAATGCTGTTATGCTGCAATTTGGTAGCCATATTCGAGAAAGAGCTTACTTTCGCAGAAAATAAATTCAGTAAAACTGGTGCGAAAATACAGATTATTTCTGGGGAACGGTGTTTGAGTTGTCTACAGGGGAAAGAAGGAGGTGACGTGGCAACAGGGAGTTTATCCGTAGACGTGGAGAAACGAGTAATCACAGAAGAGAAAGAGATGCTTCTCTTGCAAAATCCAGTAAACGAAGTATAGTTTCTCAATTTGAGGAGCGAGGTTGGGCTAGCGGTGTGCCTCTCGGATCCAAATGATAATGGGTCTTTTTCATTTACAGGCCCTATAAGCTATTCATGGGTCACTTGATCTTTTCTGCTTCGGACGAGGCCTATTGGGCCTTATGCCCTCGAAAATAAACTCAGATAGTCTTAATACACCCCAAACACCAAAAACAAATAAAAATTTCAGAACTGTACAACTGGACTGATCATATTCTTGGTTTCTTTGATGATGGTCCTCTCCTCAACGCACAGGCAGTCGACACTTGCATATGAGAGATTTTGAGTTATGAATTAGGGAGTTTCTGCGGTGAAACTTTTGTTCTTTTGTCGGTTGACTTTTGTCCAAATTTTTAAAAAATATTATAGATTATGGATCAAATATTATTAATTATAAACAATAATAATAATACTATTTATTATAAAAGAAATATTATTCGTTATAAATTAATATTATTTATTATAGATAAAATATTTTACATAATAAATCAAATATTATTCATCATAGTAAAAAATATTATTTATTATATATAAAATATTATTTAAAAATAAAAATTATGCCATAAAATTTTTAACAGTTTCACTCTAGTTTAACCCAGTGAACTAACATATATACAAATACGCAAAGATTTCTTTATTATTATTCATTTCGGTACGATGAAAGGTGAATGGATTTTAATTCGGAGTTATTGAAAAAAAAAAAAAAAATTGGTAAGAAGAAGAAGAAGTTCCTGTATAAACAAATTGAGGTAGAATTCTCAGTTAGAAATGTGGGATGGCGTGCATTGCATCATCCAAACAGAGAAGCCGGTATCATGACGCACACAATTAATTTTTCACCGCCTCAGTTTCTGATTCGTTAATACACCATAAATATAAAAGCAAATGGAAGTTAGGTTCGAAAATTTGACTTCTCTAATTGCTCTCTCCAAGTTGGAAAGAAGGACTTAGGCTTGTATTGTATGCCATGCCATGCATTTATATAAACGGCAACTAGTTCTCTACCTTATTCATCAGAAAAAAAAAAAAAAAACTAGTTCTCTACCGAAAAAAGAAAATAATAATAATAATAAACAGCAACTAGCTAGTTAGCTTTACTTGTTTTCCCCATTATGCTGTGAACAGCAAATATCTAGGTAGTTGTGCAAGCTGCAAGTTGATGATTTTTTTTATTTTTTTTGGTAAATAAGTTGCAAGTTGATGATGCTCTATATTTTCCTTACCAAAATAAAAAAGATGATGCTCTATATTTATTTTTATATTTATATGATTTTGGGGTCCATACAATATTTATTTGGATGCCAAAAACGCATTGCCAAACCAATTTTCCTCATTTCAAGACACGTGGGACCCAGTTATCAAAAAATAAAAAGACACGTGGGCGGGGGTTGGGGGGTGAGAGAAATGACACGCGGGACCCATGATTATGTTTTTTTGTTTTTATTTTAAAGTGTAAAATGCAATTAAATTAAAGTGTTCTACTTCAATGCCATTTTTGACCAAAATTCAATTAAATAAATTTTAAATAAAACCCTTGGATTAATTTTTATCCGGTTTTTGTTCAAACATATCAATTGAATATTAAACACATTTAGTTGGGAGGAAAAATATATTGCAGATAACTAATATCAATAATAATATTTGTAGATCCAGACACATGAGGGTGTAGCCCATGTGGTAGGAACCGGCTTATTCATCACACCTGTTCGCAGGAGTTGCGGGTTCGAGTCCTGGTAGCCCCACATGACTCATGTGTTCCTCTCCTCTGCTACCGCACGAGGGGGTGAGAGGTTCCAGCGATATGGGCCGCCAGTAGCGGACTCCTATGAGGTTGCAAAGACATCTGGTTTGACCCTTTGCTAAATCCTTCTTGGACTCATTACCCCGCTGTAGGTAGGACTTTTTTTTCAGAAAAAAAAAAAAAAATTAGTTGTAGATCCAGTCCATTACATAATTAATAGGCATTAATTCTGATGCAGACTGCAAAAACTTAAATGCCCCTCAAATCAAGAGAAGTAAAAATAGTTGTTATTTTCCAAAGACCTAATTTTCAATTAAATGTACGTAAGTAGGAACTATCAACAAGAGCACTGGCATCACCCTCAACGATCCGACAGCGACATTTAAATTATTTTACTACTAATGATGTCAACAAAAACCATAATTTTTCTAAGTAGGTGCTCAAAAATTGACCTCTAGCTTTTGTAGGAACTGGAAAACAGAAAGGGCTTGAAATATATAATAAATTAGAAATAAGGTTATTTTGCTTTTTCCTACGTACCTCCGAAAGAAAAGTACGAATATTACCAAAAAGAAAATACGAAAAAACTAGAAAAGAAGAGTATCTTAATTTCATCAATGTCTTCGTCAAGTCAATTATTATTATTTTTCACTTTATATTGTCGATTTTTTGAAGTGGCTCACCGTTGATGTTATGCCAGTTCACAGTGGTAGGGCTAAGCTACACAATTCAAATTTTACAATATTATTTTTTTGGTCAGGCCAATATTACAAGATTTAGGCATAAGTTTGTTAAGCATGTGTGCTCGGTTTTTCAGATAGAAAATTATTTAACAAATGATATTAATTAATCAAATATCTCATGGGGTTGACCCAAAAAATATTAAAAGATAGAAATGGTGACAGAGAAAAAAAAATGCGGCATAATTATAGCAAATTAGCAATTTAACATTCAATTATTTGACAATATATAAAAAAAAAAAACAATTATTTAATCATAAATAATATATATTACTTCTATATATGTGATGATTAACGGAATAAATATGAATATATAAAAAGGAGGAGATCTTTGACTCATAAAAGCGTATACTGTTCATAATCCATCTTAATACTATTTAATAATTTTAGACACATATATATTATACAAATATATATATATATGTACCTAATGAAATAAACTATCTAGCAAATATTATTATATTAAATGATAATATAATATATAAAAAAATGCTATTTTCACGTATTAATGATAGAATATCATAGAAATTTGTATGTTATATATCATTTTAAATGATTACTTATCAGAGTTATTAAAAATAAAATAAAATGATTATATTTATATAATTACTATATATATTTGTGACAAAACTATGGTTAGGATGATTTATAGTCATAAGTCACAACCATAGAATTATTATTATTATTATTATTATTATTATTATTATTATTATTATTATTATAATACACACACCCATGCACACACTCATATATAGACTTTTATCATGTCGATTTTGTTAAAATACTATCAATTTTAAAAGTTTAAGCTAATAAGAAGTGAGTCATCGTATTTTGAATACTTTTCATCACATATAAGCTCGTTTTGATATTTACATATGCATTTTTGGCTCGATATTTTTTTTTGAGTTTTTAAATATATTTTTAATTTTGAATGGAATTGTTAAATTTGAAACCTAAAACCTATTAGAGGTTAGGCTATGATATCAAATAGAATTACAATTTCTTTGAAAATTTTAACTTTTTAAAAAAAATGATAATTCAACTTGTTATCAAAGCTAAAATCCAAAAGAGCCATGTATATTCAATATGAATTATGAGATGAACTAAACAATGGTAGGCCCCATGCTGAACTACGATGATAAAAAGTAATCTTATGATCAACAGTCAAAACTTGATGACATAAATTTGTATTGAGGTGGTGGGAGATGGGAACCTCCATGCTACTTTTTCCATGGAAATAGACCATGCCATAAAGCTTCATGGTGACGTGGTGAGTCACCCATAACGCAGTATAGACCTCTCGACGAGATAATAATGAAAATTAATTATTATCCAGAGTGTTAGATTGATTGGCAAAAGTCTCAACTTTTGGCCAAGAGGACCAATGTTCGAGTCTCTCATCGTCTGGGTCGGAGGCTCAATTTGTCATGCTGAACTAAGCATAATAGCGAGATGTAGGCTAGTAGCTTGGTCAACGCGGATAGATCCACCACTTGGAATTGCAGGGGTTACACCAACATTTTTTAATTATCAAAAAATAAAAATTAATTATTGAAAAGGGCTAAAAAATAATAGGTGGTCCTTAGTTCAAGGGATGTGATTACTAGTATGTAAGTAGACTTGACAAATTTTAACACGACCCGTTAACACGACACGAACACGAACGTTTTTTACGGGTTTGGGTGTAGCTGAAACGGGTTGGGTTGATAACGGGTGAACCCATTAAGAACCCGTTAAGATAACGGGTCTTAACGGGTTAACACGCAAAAACCCATTAAGACCAATTAACAACCCGTTACTGTATAATGACATTTTTGTAATTTAATTAAAAAAAATCTCTAATTATTTTTCTTTACTAGTTTGTAATTTATTCATTCTTCATTAATCGCGAAAACATGTTTATGTCTTATTATTATTTTAAATATTATTTTAGATTTTTATTTTTGGTTTGTAGAAAGATTTAAATATTATGTTTGTATGGTTTGTTATTTTTTTAACATATATTAAGTATGTTGTTTTAGTTTTTATTTTTGGTTTGTAAAATGATACAAATAGTTATTTATGTATGTGCTTCATTATTTTTTAGTATGGACTATAAATTATAAATTAAATATATTTTTTATTTTTTAAAAAAATAATTTTGAAAATAAGTTTAACGTATTAACGGGTTGGGTAACGGGTTACACGATAATTTTATGAACGGGTTTGGGTTTATATATTTCAACACGAAAGCTTAATGGGTTGGGTTTGGGTAAGAAAATTTTAACACGAACACGAATACCACACGACACGAACACGATACGATACGACACGTTGCCAGGTCTATATGTAAGTAATATCCAACATTTACTAAACATGAAGATCCTAAATGATATATAAGAGAGTTTGGTTGGGTTAACCTTTTAAAGTGAATATCCAAACTTTAACAAATGGGTTAAGTTGAATTGACACTTATTCTAAAAGTTTAAGTGTTTAAAAAAAGTGATAATTCAACTTAGTATGAATGTTAAAAGCTCAACTCGAAAAAAAATCAAAAGATGCAGATTTATATGTAAAATGAAGTGTTAGAGAAAAAACATCAAAATAAAATGATGATCCACTTTCATTAGTGTAGAATTTTAAAAGAAATAATAATTCAATTAACTTGAAAAACCATCAAGATTTTTTTTTTTGAGCTTGGGATCAATCTATTCAAAATCTGAAATTAAAAAATGCATTTATGATTCATCATTTAAAATAAAGTTTATTTTCTCATATATAAATATAGTATGTCAATAAATCCGTATTTAATTAGTAATTATGTTTTAAATTTTAACATTTAATGTAATTTAAAAATATAATAAAAATTTAATGCTAAAATTATCAAATTGACTGGATTTGAATTTGCATGCGGCATGCATATCATATGCATATTCATTTTAACTTAAATAAATAAATTACAACTCTCTCAGCCAGGTAAATTAGTGCATGAAAGCCCTCAAACTATAACCTTTTTTTTGCCAGAAGAAAAAACGCACGTTTTCTATGGTAGCTTTTACGAATAAATAGCTAAACAAAGAAGCCTCCAGAATCAATGATAAATAATTAAAGAATTCTACAGAATCAAGTTAAAAAATTAATTAATCAGGTAAAGCCTAATTAATTGATTAAGTACTGTAACATTGACCAAAAAAATAACAAATACTTAAATCCGTTTGCTTCTATTTTCTGAAATCCATACAGTTTCCTGACCAACATGAAAAACAAGCAATAGTACACATGGGTGTCGGATCTTCAAGCATCTTTTTCTCAACTTTAATATCATTTATCTAATAACATAATTTTAAAACTTTTTTTTTTTTTTCTGCAACCTGACGCATAGATAGCTAAGTGTGTATAGAGAAAATTATAAAATCGAGAAAATATATGTATGATATAAAAACGACACTGCGTGTCGGCAGTGATTATCATATATATACAACTTTGTATTCTTCCATATTTAAAATTTATTGAATAATACGAGTGGCAAGTCCCAACTTATATACAATAATTGGGGTATAGCTATAGGCTATTTTCCTAACAAATTAAGAGCTTATGTTCAGGTGAATGAATATTTAACTAGCACATACTATGACCTTTTCCTATATTAATTATTATTATTAGTTTAGCTTCGTTATGCAAGTTGTCACACAACGTAACGTTACAGTAAATTAATCAAATACAATTGAAAGTGGTTTTGGAACCAGGTTTAAAATCCTCATAATACTGTCAAAGAAAGGGACAGGCCGGCGCAGCTTAAAATATATGTCTTCATACACTCAATTGATTTTATGAATTGAATTGAATTGATGTATAATATTACTATTCAAACAAATTATTTTATGATGCATCTTTGTTTTTTATAATAAAAAAAGCAACACATTAAAATTGTTATACTAATTGATATATAATACTATTCAAATAAACTATTTTGATTTAATTAGTCTTTTTTAACCAACAAAAAAACAATACGTTAAAAATTTTATAACTAAAAAAAAAATATTTCCATCTACAAAGAACTAGAAATAGGTGTAATTGTTATCTTTTTGGGTGAGTTAAACTAACTATAATATTAGGTTATTATTAGAGTAGCATATCTATCATTTTTTATTTTAAAGGATGATTTAATGATTAAAATTAACACTAAAATGGCTTAAATTGCTAAGCAATCTGATAGTTTAAACGACTACAAATACAATTTAGCTTTAATTATTGCTTAAACTTTCTCGCTCATTAGTTGTTTTGCCTTTCTCACCCGTTTTATATTCTCTCTGAGGTGTATCAATTTCAATAACATCTCTCACTACTAGAAAATAAGGTAAAAAACGATGATGAAAAATAGACGTCTTAAATGTTTACATGACAGACACAAACTGTCTTCTAATTAGGCGTCGTCGATAGTTATATAATATAGACGACAGTTAAAAATCAATGTCTAAAATATTATTACTACGGACCACACCGTCTTCTAAAATCATGCAGAAGTCACGTGGTCGCCACCCTACAAATATATAAACGATAGTTTATATATAAAAACTGTCATTTATGTTTAGTATAGATGATGTTTTTATATAGAAATCGTCATCTAAACTAAACATAGACGACGGTTTCTACATAAAAATCGTCGTTTATGTTTTTTTTTTTCAGCAACTTTTAAATCAATTTATACAAAATTATTTAACTATTAAATATATTCTAATTACAAAACTCTTATACAAAATTACTAATTAAACCAAAACTCTCATATACAATTTTTCACACAAAATGTGCACAATATATACACTGGTAATTCATACATATCATCGAGTTTAATATATATCATCATGTTTCATGCATATCATCGGGTTTAATATATATCACTGGATAGTTTACACAATTTTCGATTATATACACAATATATAAATTAACAATCAACTTAACAAATACATTCAATATTCAAACAAAATAATGCATTATATTCAATATTCGAACTTTCTAATGAACGAGTTAGGCCCGTTATATACAAATTAACAACTAGATAAACACAATATATTCAATATTCAAACTTTTTAATACACGGATTCAAACATTTTCACGGAATAATGCATTCACAATTTGTTAAAAACAATTTAAATAGATTGCTGAGTACTAACCTTAAAGTTTTTAGGTTAAAAATCACAAATATTCTATGAAATGAATAAGTAATCCGACTACAATAGAGAAGATGAGGAATGACGATCACAATGGAGAAGATTAGGAATAGCGGCGGATGCTTTAGGGTTTCTAAAGAAGTGAGAGAAAATGAGAGAATAATAAGCGTGTAAAGAACAAAACACGGAGTTAAAAACGAATGACAAAAGCTAGGCTTCTTGTCATTACACAGATAACACAGCTATAAAACGATGCCTTTTTGATAAAAATGACGGGTCCAGAGCCAAGCTGTTTTTTTTTTTTTTTTTCAAGGAAGGGGTATAAACTACAGGCTTAAGCTAAGCCCGTTGTTTTTACTCAGATAACATGACAGTTTTGTAATGGAACAGTCGTGTTTTTTTTTTTTTTTTTTTTTTTTTTATATACCTAGGAAAGGGTAAAAATGACGGTTTTGTAATGAAATCGTCATTTTTATCCAGATAATACGACGGTTTTGTAATGGAACCTTCATTTTTACTCCAAACTATACCGTTTTGTGTAAACATGACAGTTTTGTCTACGAAACCTTTTGCAACAGTCGTATATAGCCTACAACCAATACACGTGGCATTTACGTGTCTTTTAACATTATAAACGACAATTTTTGTGGAAAACTGTTATTTATAACATAGATTAAAAACAACGGTCCCCCAAGAACCGTTGTAGATAGCCTACAACTAAGACACGTAGCATCCACATGTCTTGGGGCATTATAAACAACGGTTTCAATGGGTAACTGTCGTTTATAACCTACAACAACAACGATGGTTCTTCCTAAATCGTCGTTTATATTTTTTTTATTAGACGCACCGTCGTTATTATTGCTCCCAAAATTTAATAACCATCGTTTTAATGTATCAACGTCAGTTACTCCAAAAACCAACATTTATATAAAATTCATAGCCGTTGTATATGATTTTTTTTTTGTAGTAGTGTCTAAATCTTGTTGCTCATAGGTATTTATGTTTCTAATAATTTTTTTCCTTACAATTTCATATTTTCCTACCCATAGAATTTCATTTTTTCTCATACCCTTTGTACAAGACTTACTTCCCTTTTCTTTTGCTTTGGTGGAATGGAATTTCTGCTTAAGCCATTGAATCGGTGAAATTTCCTCCTTTTTTTTTTTTTTAATTGTGTTGAAATTGTGTCGCATGGATTCGGCATTGCAATTTCATCCTTAGCTTCAGGTGTTCTGCGACCTGACCGCCCAAATAAATTAGAATGTAAATACCTGAGATGCTGTTGAAATTGATGAGTTTTAATTTCTTCAAATCTTAGAGTTGAATAAAATAAAATAAAAACAAGGCTAGAGAGGCGACTAGAGTAGCTAAACAGTGAGCAATGAGAAAGTTTAAGCGATAGTTTGAGCCAAATTATAATTTTACCCGTTTAAATCATTATCTAATTTTATCTATCTAAACTATTTATATATTTTATTTGTCAATTAATTCTAGCCGTTATATTTTATATTTTAACATTAAAAAAAAATCAGATATACATGATGTAGCTTTACTACTATAATATATTTAACCAAAATAAATAAATTTAATATACACGTCAAACGTCCTGATCCTTAATTATTTTTAAAAAAGAAAATGTTAAACATCAACGTCACATATATATATACTTCGTCTGTTTCCACTAGATATTTATACAATTAATTATTGTCGTGTAAAACGCCAATTCAATGGATATGATGATGCTAAAGATACCTAATTAAAAAACAAACATCAATTTCCAAATAGTTTCCATAATCTGTAGAAGAGTTTTGGCTGGTTGACTACTTTTTCGATACCTTTTCTCAAGAATGCATCAACCTCACTATAGGGGGGTTTATTTATAGTAATTTAATTATCTTCATGACTACATCAGTTTATTTTGTGATACAAGAAGAGCCGACATAGACATTTAAAGGTGTAGTTCAATGATAAAAGCCAATTTAATTTTCACATTTACAAGTAAAATAGTTAAAATTTGAGTTTTAGTAGGCTTATTTGGAGTTAAGTGATCTTTTCTATTACTACAGCACGAAAGTAATATGATTTTAGCGATATGAACTCTCATCGCAGACTCCTATTATATTAAAAAAATATATAAATTAGTCAATTCACTAAATACTTTATGGATCTATGACCCTACTATAATTAAATCATTTTTCCTTTACCAAAAAAAATAGCATAGTGGAAGTGACTGTTAATAACTCTTATTCATATGGAATATTAAAACTTAGTCTCGATATTTTATTATTATTTTATTTTAGTTTTGTTCAACCGCAAACTAAAACTCAATCTCAATCAAATTATTAATTAATTAGATGGCTTTCCTATTTCAACATGTCTTTCTTTTAAATCTAAAGGCAATTCTTTTGTTTCATAATATATATATATATATGATTAATGCTGTCAAAGCGTGTTTTTTGTTTATTAATATAATAATTATTAATTATAAAGTCCTTAAGTACAAACAAGAGGTCCAACGACAAAAAAATTACATAAAATTCAATGGGTCGGGAGGATACCTTCAACAATTATATATTAAAATATTATATTTAATATTAAATTTTGTGGGGTAAACAGTATTTTCAGATTACAGCAATTAATAAAATTAGATCATTATCATATTAGAAAAGTTAACATATATATATATACACACACAATATATAATAATATTTGTTTTAAGGGCTATATTAATAGGGAAGGTAGCATGAAGTTGTCGTATTATGCAAAGCAAATCAAATTAAATCTTAAAAAATCAAACCAGTAAGTCTGATTTATCTATTTAATTAAACCAACCAGCTCATTACGTCATTCTCATCGTGTTGGTTTGGACCTTCAACCGCCTTTGAAGGCTGCCTTAAACACCAAAGACTAGCATAATATTTCAAATTTTATGAATTCAAATCTATTAAAGCGATAAAATATAATAAAAAAAAGAAAAAAACATCGTAATTTATTTTCTATGAATTTAAATTTAAAAAAAAAAATAATTCAACACGATCTAAATTGTTAAAAAAATGAATGGAATTTTAAATTTTAAAAAATCCTCTACAATAAAGACGGACAAAAATAAAGAATGGAATTCCAAAGAATAAAAATTCAAATTGGTATTAAATTTATTTTCTCCATCGAGTATTTTGGAATTTCACAATTAAAGTATACAATTTTTTTTTCCTGAAGTCAAAAGTGTCGAACCAAGCTAAACAAGATTCAAATTTGAAAAGAAGAAATAAATAAAAAATAGTAAAAAAAAAAAAAAAAGTCAGCATTGACATGCTTATCCAAGGAAAAAAAAGGAGTAAAAAATATCATCATATCAGCAATTGCATACAGCGAAGGATAAATAAATAAATGAAAATCCAATGGCAGTTCCGTTATTGTTGGGAAACTGAAGGGTAATTGACAAACAATCCATCACAATTGTCTTCGTATCAGATTCCTTTATAAACTCCCTCAGAAGCAACTCTCTCGAAGTGTCCAAACAAACTGGAAAAGAAAAAGGTCAGAAAATGGCTGGCACCTCTAAACTACCAGACTCCGCTGTAACAATCTCTACCGTCGAAAAAGACGACGGAGCCACATTCTCTACCGTCCATCCAGACATCATTCAAACGCACATCCTCACCCGACTTGACGGTCCGACTCTCGCTTCCGCCGCGTGCACTTCCTCCCAACTCCACGCGCTCTCTTGTCAAAATAAGCTCTGGACGGACATCTGCCACTCCACGTGGCCATCTACCACCGCACCACGTCTCCGTCAAGTCATCTCTGCGTTCCCCAACGGTCCCCGCTCCTTCTTCTCCGACTCCTTCCCTCCCCTTACCGATTTGGACCCCACCACGGCGGCCTCCAACACGTCGACAAATCACCACCGCCCGTCGGAATTAATCTCGGCGGTCGATATTTACTACCGAGGGAAGCTCATGTTCAGCAAAGTCGTCGAAACCGAGACCGTGAGCGGGTGGTTCCGGTGCTCGCCTTTCCGAATTGACCTCCTCGAACCGAAAGACGTGGTTCTGACGCCGATTCGTTACCCTGACGGAGACAACACCTGTGATCAGCTCTCGGAGGAGTTCACGCTGAGCTGGATCGTGATCGACCCGACCGGACGGCGGGCGATGAACCTATCAAGCCACAGGCCGGTGTCCGTACAGCGCCACTGGCTGAGTGGAGAGGTGCACGTGCGGTTCGCCTCGGTACTGATCGGAGAGAGAGGATCTTCGTCGGAGTACGTACAGTGCGGGATAGTTGTCACGTGCGGCGGGTCGGGCAGTGGAGATATGCAGGTGAGGGAGGTGAGCTTGCTGGTGGAGGACATGGACGGAATGCATTTGAATGGTGGGGATAGTTTGGTAATTTTGGAGAGAGCTTTGGAATGCAAAAAGGGAAGAGGAACGAGGAGGGAAGAGGAGGGAAAGGAAAGATACGAAAAGTACTTGGAAAGAAAGAGGGAAAGAAAAGAAAGGAAGGTGAAGACTGAAGGGGTATTAGACATGGTGTGTGCTGTGTTTGGGGTAATTGCATTTGCCCTTTTATGGTTATTCATCTTGTGCAGGTAACAAAAAGAAAAAAAAATCCGATTNAACAAAAAGAAAAAAAAAAATCCGATTTACTTCAAAATTCCAAATACGAGAAGAAAAAAAAAGAAAAATGATGTAGCTTTGTTTATTTACTGCGTATAAAATTCTAGATAATTTACAAGGTAACCTTGTTGTTTTAAATGGTCTGGTAGACATCATATTCCATTAAAAAGCAGAATAATTATTGTGAGGCCAAAATATAAACAGAATCATCAGTTCAGCACATACATTTTTTCTATGCCCATCAGAGCCAAATTTATGCTCATAACTGTTTCCTTGGTTTTATACATACCAATTGAGACGCTCTATCTCAGCTCTATTTATGATGGTGGGTGAATCATCACCAAAGTTATTGGATATAATCAATTTATAACTACATTGATAGATTAGAAATTTACCCAAAATAAAAAATTGATAGATTAGGAATATATATATATATATATATATAGATTTGCAGGCAATTGTCTTGTGGAGAACGGTATACTTGTTCAATGTGAAGAAAACTTTAAAACATTTTATTTTATTTTTTACTAAAATTCAACGAATTAAATAAAGAAGATAAAATAATATCCATATTTTTCCTAGGAATTCGGGGAAACCGTCATGTTAAGAGATGTCACATTTTCTCCACAAAAAGTGAAATTCCACATTCTCTGTCTTTTGGTAAACGCCCCCCCTCTTTGTCTTGTTCGGCTTAAAACGTAACCACGTCTCAGCCATAGTCAGTGAGTTGAATGGTCACGAGCCATGAGGAATGTGAGTGCTTGAATTGATGCAACCCAAAGCAAGGCGAGGACCAAGAAGTATAAATTCACAAGGACATAAAACCTAATTCTCTACAGAATATATCGCAGCAAAAATAAATAAAAAATAAAAACACACACGATCTCCTAAAAAATAAAAAATGGAAACTACTAAAAAGTATAAGCAGTTCATAGTAAAATTTACATAAAAACCCATATATGCCGTAGATAAGAAATCAAGAGCTTGAGCGAGACAATAGTTGTGAGACTGCTTCATTCTAGTTTCAATAGCACCTAAATCTGAAGGTCATTGAAATTGACACCCCAAAGAAATTGATTTAAATACAACTGTTTAACATAAAATTTTCCATGAAAATATAACAAAAAACAAATTTAAAAAAAAAACATGGGGCAAAAACCAGGGTAAAGACTACAAATTTCTTGAATATACCTCATGTCACGCATAAAAATAGGACCAGCAACTGCCATATTCTACTATATTCTACCATAAGCTAACTTCTGAATATTTGCTAGTCTAGTCTTATTTAATTCATCTAACTACAGTTTGTAGTAATTACATTGGGCACTAATTGTGGAAACTTTCTCATTTATAAAATTAAAGTATACCAGGTTCTAAATAAAAATATATCAAATTTTGCTTCTGGCGCCGGAGGGTGTATCTTCTACCACTTCAAGCATTTGGAATCATCACTAATTAGCTTGATTTATTAATAAAAGAAGCTAATGAGCATATCCAAACATATATATGTAAAAGCAATCAACTATTCAGGAGGTCCCCTTGCTATTGGCATTTGACCACGAAAATTGGTACTGGGCCTTGCGTAGTCCACAAAAATTACACGCCCATTCAATGCCTGACAGTATCTATCAGTTAAAAAGGTGGGAAGAAAAAGCTAATTGAGGTTGGAGAGAAAAATAAAATAAAGGATGTACCTTTCCATTCAACTCTGTTAGTGCTTTCTGTGCTTCAGCTTCTGAAGCGAAGGTCACAAATCCAAATCCTTTTGATCTGTCTGAGACTCTGTCCGTTACAATTTTAGCTGAAAAAAGAAAAGAAAAGAAATAAAAACACAATATCAAGTGCTAGATGATAAGATCTTATAAGTTTTCAACATTCTTGCATATGAAAGCCATCAGTCACCTTCAACGACTTGACCGCATTGTGAAAATGATTCCGATAATCCCTCTTCGGTAGTGTAAAATGACAGTCCTGCAACATAGCAAGAAAAGAAGTTTCAAAATTTCATAATCCCATAGTTAAACGTTCAAAGAGATGCAATATACAATAAAGCCATTCAGCACGATCTTGCTGCTGCACAGCACTGGCTCTGCTGGAGCCTGTCCAGCAAACCTGCACTGGTTAGAAAAAATTCAACAAAAGAATATAGAGCATAAAACTGTTGTTAGATTACTTAGATTATGCAACAATCAAGTATTATAATATGCCAAGAGGGCACTAAAGTCTGGATAAAAAATTGTTAGCTTTGCCTAATAAAAATTGAACATACAATTTACAACAATCCTACCCCCAGCTTTACCTATGGAGCGAAAACATATACCAAAATACAGCTGTATATATTTTTTAAATTAATAATTAAAGAGTAGTTCATATGCAAGTCCACAGATTCTTGTATGCTTTATGTAATTTGCAATCAGCTAAGAATTGGATTTTGAAGAAATTATAGTCAGTTTAATTACTTGGCCAGCAGTATCGGAAATAAACAAACAACTACGGCCGTTAACTTTCCTATCAGTCCAGAATCATCAAAGACCAGACTTCACAAAGAAGATATTAGAGAACGGAAACCATATCAGCACGACCAAGTTTAGAAGAAGAATAGCTAAATACTTCTAGTAGTCATTCCTTCAAACACTTTATACTCTTAATTTTCAATTATTAAAATTTGCTTTTCTTCCACCTGCAAATTGGAGCACAAATATACACTTTCACACACATTAATTTGATTTGTAATCAAAACAAACTTTTCGCATCAAATTCAAGGAGCATACTTATAGTTTTATTTCCCGGGGCGTAAAAAGGAGCTAAACTTAAATGGAGAAAAGGAAATGGAGAAGAAAGAGTACCTCCAACAAAAAGCTTACTAGTGATCCCTCTGCAAGAGATAAGAAACGTCGGAGGAAGAAGAGAGGAAGACGATAACCTAGGGTTTGATACCAGTACTTTCCTCAAAGCCGCCATGTAAAAGTTTTGCTGCGCGGGAGAGTTAGTTAGGAGAAATAGTGTGGCGATCTTAACTCGAAGCGATTTTGAAACACCTCAGGGAGACCATCTCTCATAGGAAGAAGCAGGCTTCTGGACTTATCAGCAGATGGGCTGGATCCAAATAGATTAAACACACATTACCATGGGCCTAATTCTTTTTGTTTTAGTTTTTCTTTCTTTAGCCCTTTCATTATTCATTGTATTATTTTTCCTTTTCTTAATTTTTTGGATAATATTTTATTCTTAAGTAAACATCCTTGAACTGTGATTTGTAGACATTGATTCAAAAATAAAAATAAAAATAACAATTTTAGTAATTTTAGCATTATTAATTTTTTAAGAGAAGAGTGGCCCAATTACATCACCCAGAACCTTCTGCAGTTCATTTACTTATTTATCCAAATCACGCAGGTGTTTGTGGGTATTATTAATCAGTCGGTAAAGCATCGTAAAATAGGGGGAAAAAAAATTAGGTTGTCCAAGCCTCAACATATTCATATTATTTTTATTCAACTTTAACAAGTGGCAAAAATAATTTATGTAAATTTTAAAATAATCAAATTTAATGTTTTGTTTATTTTTTTTCTATTTTTCTACTAATATATATATATATATATTTTAAGTTTAAGTTTGATTTGTTATTTTTTTTTTCCAATTTAATCTTTTAAGTTTTACCACTCAAAATAATCTATGGCACTTAACAAAGTTCTAATGGAAAGACTTTGTAGAAATAAATGTCCAAAGATCATCTGACTTTCTCTCCATAAAATGTTTGCTTGGAATGGCACACGTCTAGAACCAAAACCACTTTAGTTTCTCACCGTATCCAGGAAAAGCATAAAAGAAACCATCTATTAAATCTACTACCAATTAGGAACGCTGTACCTACAAAGCTTCAACTTGTCAATCGCTTTAAAAGCCTTTGCTCAATGTCTCGAATGTCTTTAGGATAAATTTGGAAACAGACATAAGAAAGACAACCTGAAAATAAAAAAAAATCTAAAGACCTAATATCATACACCTAGTCACTTTGAATTTAAAAAAAAACTCTATTCCAACAGTTACAAACCATTAGTTGTCTTTGATTTTAGATAACTTTGTACTTGATGATCGAAAGCTCCAGTTCTTTGTTGATGAGAGTCATGATTGGTGCACCTTTAGCAGCAGTTGGTAGAACATGTCAATGAATTGATCATCCTGTCACAAAACAAGTTCTCGATTAGCAATTAATTGAGAAATAACTCTTAGGATGCCTACAATGTTGGAGACCGGAACAGTTTCTAGTGAACACTAGGAAATCAATATTTGAGCCCCACCAGTGTACAGCAAAACTAGTTCCATAGAGACGGAGATAATTCTGTAATAATTCAAAGAAAATAAAGGTCCCGTATGAAAATAGTAGAAAAGCAGAGAGAGAGAGAGAGACCTGAACAAGCATAAGAAGTGCGTCACGAACTTTTTCTCTGTTGACAAGAGGCCCCTCATTGGGTATTGGAGGTGCCGAACTAGGAGTTAGAGATGGTGGTGGAGTGGGTGGAGGAAAGGGTTGAAGCATTGGAGCACCATATTGACGTTGCATATTCAAGGGTGGTTGAAGAGAAGCAACAGCTGGCACAGACGAAGAAATAGCTGGCATAACCAACGATGATGAGGAAGGAGGTGCAAAAAATGAGGAGGGCTTGACAAGATTAGTGACACGATTGCCACTGCTGCTGTTTAAATCAGAAGCGCCATGCAGAGAGAGTGGTGCAGATGGAGCTGAAAGAGAAAGGACTGGCACTTGTGGAGTCGGTGCAGGGGAGGAAACAACACTGGGTCCATAAGAAGATGAATGCATCGTTGAAGAAGAATTATAGGTCTGTCTCGAATTTGCTACATTTGGAGTAGCACCACCAATGTTCATCGCTGCCTGTAATACCATCATAAAGCACAACTCAGCTCAGGGTCAACATCAAACATAAAATCAAGCTATGCTAAGTAAAGAGGTAAGAACAACAAAGTAGTTATTTGGGAAAATCCTCGTACAAGAAAAGTAGCACATTCACAAGTTCACAACCACAATGCAAGGACAAGCAACTCATTATAGATTTAGACCATCTGGTCCACAATCTTTCATTGAAGAGTGAATATGAAAATTGGTTGCATATAAAAAAAATAATTTCATTTTCCTGAAGTGGGAAACTCATTGAATCAGAGGGACAGCACATACACTAAAGAAGTTCACGAAAGTAGGATCTTCAGGGGCTTCAGTGGCAGTGGAGACGGTTGGCGATGGCTCCAGAGGACCTTCAATAAGTGACATGGATGGGAATGCTTCAAGCTCCTCAAACTCACTATCAGAAGGGGGAGAGGAAAAAGGAATAAGAACCAGAATTAAATTGAAGAGGTAACTTGCTCAATCAAACATTATAACCTCAAATCTTTTCTAAAACCACATGAATTATTCAACATTACTACTGATTCATGCATAAGCTTAATATAGAATGTAACTACGAAAAGTGGTTATGGAAGTGGAATGCTAGTAGATTAAATCGTTGAGAAGAAGAGCACCTTTTGCTCGAAGATACTTTTGGCTTTGAAGGAACCTTTGAGTATGCGTTAAGTATCCTGTAACAAAAAAAAAGTGTTTTAAGTTTTATATATAGGCAACCTAGACATAGGTATCTCAGACACATCCTGTTATTACATATAGTTTTGGTGAACCGAGAAGGCAAAGACAAAAATTGTTAAGAAAGACATTTTCTGTAGCAATGAATATTGGAAAAAAAAAAAAATTTCACATAAACATACGAAAAGGTCATTCCTAGTCCTACATGCCACAGGAGGCTAGTAATTTCCATAGTCATGCTAATTTTGCTCTAGCATTTAAGGTATCATCATAAATTTAAACCCACATCTATACTTCGAACATAAACACGTTTGCATGCATGGGACAATCTGGCATATTCACATTGCCAATGTGACGCTTGCTCATGCTGTATGATCCTGTTTAATTTCATAATTGAAAGAACTCAAATATAGCTGGCAATTTCAAAATCCTGCAAGCTTGTCAGCATAAATTGATGGGTCAGAGAACTACTAAAATAGGATTATTGAATTTTCAGTTCTTCCAGTCTTAACAAAAATTTCAATAAGCAACTAAACATTGCCAAAACAATCTTAATCCTTCAACTGGAATATAATTAAGTAAAAACATCAAATGTATTTTCAACTTCTATAACATCAAACTTTCTCATTTTACAGATACATAGTTCCTTACCTTTGCTAAGTATTAGATTCTTGCAAATGCAACTTAATAGTGTCTTTAATATTGTTATCCACATTTCATCCTGCAAATCTATCATGTGCTTTGCAAATCCTAAATTAAAGACATGACAAAATTTTGAATAAATTGGAAAAGATTAGAGAGATAATATACCTAGTAAAGAGAGATGCAACTTCCTCACATTCACGTGGATTGTAAAACCAAATTCCATTGACTTCTTGGGCTGCATTTCGATATAACAAGTATGGAACTTGTATTTCATACTCAAAGTCACCCAACAGATTTTCAATTAGGTTATCTGTTTAACATAAGAAAACAATAAAAATTAGAATGAATCAAGAACACATCAAAAGGTTTTAAGAGATACTTTTAAAGTTAACTTAGAAACAAAGACAAGAATCTTTCACAATAATTCCTGTAAAGCAATCAACTGGTCGCTATGGCAAATTTAAAATCACAAATCAGTTTGCAAGGCCGGCTGTGCAAAGCTTCTTATCACGTTCCTATTTTGACTTTTATTGTTGCTAGGACACCCATCCCATCTGGCAACAAGTCAATTAGTTTTCCTCTAAACTTTGTGTAAATGCCAAAATTCTTATTTCCAACTTTTAAATAGACCACCTAGCATCACCCTCTCACCAGTAATCAAATTACCATTAGTTATTACCATTTAAATTCCTTTCTTTTTCTGAAGTTCAACTAGGATTCTAAACGAAAACATGAAAATTGCAGCTGTCAAAATGTGAAATTTATAAGATCAGATATCAAATAAATCAAGCATATTGAAAGGGCTGATATGAAATGAAAATCACTTCCTATCCACTATAGCAAACATAATAATAGTGTAACTTAGCAAAAATTACAAGAAGATTATGAATACCAACCTGTGTTGCGCCGATTCATTACAATAAACTGAAATCGTGGCTGCGTATTCCTTAAAAACAAAATGCAGAATTTCAATTAGAGTAGCTGATTATCGACTTAACCATGTATAACGCAAACTATCAATATAAAGTAGTACCGCAAATTCACATGAATTTTCTAAGAAGAAAACATAAAGATCTACCACTAAACAATCACTCGAACAAATTACTACCTCTTAACCACAAAGAGAGATCCTTCAACGTCCTTGCGACTCTACAACCAAACATAATCTTTTAGAAAAAATTATTTTAATTGAATGAACAAAGATTCAATTTTAGTGTTAAGTTTATGAGGAAACTTCAAAAAGAAAAACCATATTATTGTGGAGACATTAACCAGCTGAAAATTTACAAAGCCAAATAATCGCAAAAAGTCGAAGACTGTAAAACTCCTAATTTCCTCGACAATATTCTCGGAAACTCAACAGAGAACTAAGGGAATATGAGAAACAAACCCATTGATTGTTCTCGATGTTAAATTCGTAGAACGTGACGTGCGCGGCCGTGATTAGAATCTCTTCGATGAAAGGATCCATTCTCTGAAGCACAGTGAGATTGAGCATTTTGGTGCTCTGCTGATCGAGATTTGGCATTAATTTCCCGGTCTGAGACATCTCTACCTAGTCGGGACCAAGCTTAAACCCTAGATTCGATTTTACTTGCAAATTTTCCTCCTCACTTTCCCGGAAAAGTTATTGAGAACTTAGATGGAATAGTAACCTCGTTTGGCGATGTATTGGACCAGAGAGGGATAAGTTGGGTAGGAGTATCCGATCGGAATTGGATCTCGGTGCGAATGAGCTAAAGTATATAACAAAAATATATCTGCTTTATTTACCTCGTCAATAAAATTAAAAAAAAAAATTATATAAATATTCTGTTTATTTTTGTGAGTTATATTTTTAATGAAATATATAAATTTTTATTAATTTAGAAATCATTTTTTAATTTTAATTAAATTAATAAAAATGCATATAGTTTGATTTATAAAAATAAAACCGATAAATATAATATTTTACTCAAAGTAAATTAATTGAAGTGAACAAAATAATAATTATAATAAAATCACAATCTTATAGTGGGGGTGTGAAGGGACCAATCCCATTTGACACTTATTCGCATTGTTTGTAAAGAGGAATTACCAAATTATTAACTTAATTTAAAAATTTATATTCTACATAACTTAATTAATTTCAACTTTCATCTTTTATAATTATACCAAACCAATGCTCTATGTCAACAAAAAAGAGCTAATTAAAAATAAAATAAAAACCATAAAATGAGCACAAAATTACAATAAATTCCATTACAATATTTTTGCCATACAACAAAAGTACAAATTACGTGCACTTGACTTACTTCACACAGGAGAGAGAAAAAGAAGAACTAGTAATTACGGACAAAAACACCAAAATATATAAGAACAAGAGAGACAATATATGTAGCTTATTTTGAGTCATCCACCTTCTTAATGTTTTCGAAGAGCCAAAGCAGATATGAGAATCAAGAAGACAAAGACAACAACAGTGACAAACGCTGCCACCACTGCTCCACTGACTGTCTGACAGAAATCCCCAAACTGGTTGCAGATGGCCAGCCAATTGGAGCTCGAATTCCCGTTGTGAGCTAAGTAGACTATTGAAGCAGCAGCCGCAGCAGCCGAAGTCGTCAGAGTAAGTGCCACCTGAAGATAATTTATTAATTTAACATGTTCTAATTTTTAGTAATATGTACATGGTTGACAATAGTATTTTTTTTTTTTTTGATGAAAACATAGTTGACATAGCGACGTGACAAGTTGTATAGTAACATCTTGATCCTTAAAAATTTATGATAAACTGTCTATTTCAAATCATCAGAATAATTTTATTTTTTAAAAAACATATCTTAAATTCTGACTTTTATTCTATCATTTAGACTGAAAATTTAATAAAATTTGACCAAGTGTAAAAAATTAAAAATCAAAATTAAAAACTGAAATTTAAAAAATAAAATGGTTAGATCTACATAATCTGAACATCATTATGGTAATATATATATCTATTACAGTGTCCATGATGAGGAGGAAGACCCTGGGTCCAGCTGCATGGGGACGAACAATGGCTACTATGGAGAAGGGAAGGGAGAGAACTAGGTATCCACTCACTATCGACATTGCTATAAGAAAAAACCTGCAAACCAATTTTTGTGTGCGGGTTAATAATTATTGTTAATGGCATCAAAATTATTAAAATATTTATTAGAGATTAGTAATTAATTAAAAGAAACTTGGACATACTCAAAGGTTGGCATATCATCATAGCTAGCTTCAAACTGGAAGAACTGGGTGAAGAAAGGAAGACTTTGGTCACTAGTTCCCATGGTTGCTGCAGCAGCAAGAGCAGAAACAATGGCACCGAGCCTTAAAACGAAGTCGATTATGCCAACCCCTTTCTTCATTCTTCCTCTTTCTTCACTGTTACTGGTCACCACAACATGATGTGCCTTTGCTTTGGACACACCGCTTGGCTCAGCTGGAACATCAATGGTGGTTGAATCACCGCTCTTTGCCATTTCAGTTGGAAAAAAAGAAATTAAAAAGAGCTTGAAAAAACTTTGGAATTAAACTTGGGAATAAGAATGCTTGAATGGAAGAGACTCGAAAGCTTGGAATGAAATTGCCCTGAATGTGGATATTGCTTTATATAGGGGAACAGAGACAAGAGTTCAGTTTCAATATAGTCAAACACATTTCTATATATTAATCAGTTAATGGGAGTTGCTGCGTTTTTTTCCATGCATTGAAGTCACTTTTTTTTTTTTTTTTTTTTTTTTTNAAATTGAGTAAGAAGATGGATTAAGTCGACGATCGGATGGATGAAATTTTTAAGACATGGATATGCTTGAAGATCAAACGGTTGTGAAGATGTTTTTTCTATTTTTTTTTTCTTTTAATGATATAACATTTTAATTAGCTTTTGATACGATATAGTGGGGAAGGAGGAAGTTGGTGTTCTTAAAAAAAGTAATACAATTTAAATCGAAAAGCCAACCTGATTGCTAACTAACAACTTTATTCTCTTAATCAGTCAACTAAACCACGTAGGAAACCCCCCTAACCTAACAATGAAATAGTTTCAATTTTCTGTCGTTGCACTTCAAACTTTATCCTGTTCTGATAAATGAAAGCGCATGATCATCTACAAAGGTATCTGCAATGTGGTCACTATAATCCTTAACCTCGAATGGATCTCAAACTTTCTAAAATGGAGGGTTATAGCAGATAAACTTGACTTCGTTAGGAAAATAAGCCAAACCCATTAGTTCAAATTTCCAACTTTGGTTAACGAATGTGATGATTCTCTTAGTTGCTTTTCCTTTTAACTTTTTCAGACAATAAGAAATCGAGTGGTTTTTGTCCATCCGATGTGTCTATTGACTATCTGAACGGGCCCTACCCTCAGATTTGACCAGGATTAGGATTTTCCATCTTGTTTTTTTTCTCTGTCGTTCTTTAGTGAGATCGGAATGGCAATTTTAGCAAACAAATAAATATAAGTAATTAAGAATGGAGGTGGGTTCGGTATTGTATGACTGGAGACACATTCACTAGTATACAGCTTCCAGAGAGCAAAAAAGACTTTTATTAACAAAACAACGTATAACGTATCAGGTTAGGGTACAACTTTTCTTTTTTCTTTCTTGTTTGTGGAAGAGAATAAATAGAATCTAAACTTGCTATATGTATACCGCTTTGCTTGTATATTATTCTATTCCTCTCAAACAATTCAAAACCCCTTAGTGATCTCCAAAGAAAGATAAAAGGTATTGCAAAAATCAAATTGAAGAAAAGCTTTTAAATCTTATGAATTAGTTGGACAAATTAGAGTGAACCACTTCTTCAAATACTGCATATATGCATACCCAAATATTTAGAAGCTCTCTATGTACGTATTCTCCATCCACGCTCAGCGAGAGCCACATTTACCCGGTTAGCAGCTTCTGCGGTGTCATCAAGTGGAGAATAGCTCCAGCTATTGGACATCTGTGAATAAATTCAACAAAAATAGTTCAAGGCAATTGTTCAATGTTAAATAGGAATACTTTGTAACTATAGCTCATGGCGCACATAATTGTTTGTGCAACAGTGATGAGGTTAGCAAAATAAAAGCTGACTACGGAAAAAGCTTTTTGATTGTCTGATCTCTAGTTGCACTCAGCTATTCATTCTGAACCAACAATATATGTTTAAAATCAGGTAATGAGAGAACCACTCCTGTCCTCTTATGACCAGAGCATACTTGCAATACCCTTGACATAGAATCAATATACCAGTTTAAATCTCTTATTTTCTCATTGATCAATTTTAAGAAGGGTATAATGATTACTTTTAAGGGAAAAAGCTATTGCGAGTTTAGATCAATAATTACCATCATAAAACTTCACAAAATAACTAGTAACTTACATCCTCTTTACTTGTAAACGGTCGAACCACACGTCGTTCCTGCAGAGACTTCTGAAAGTCTGCAAACTTCCATGTACACTTCTCAGCTCCAATCACATAAACAGGCTTGCTGAGCCAAATTGTTAATTTTCAAAGACAGATCAATTATCACTTTAGAGACGCATAATTTAAACTACTAATTGTTAAGAATTTGACCCATATCACTGCATCATCATGCTTGGAAGTTGGAACATACCCAGTGCTGCAAGCCTCACTCAGCATACTGACTGAATCAGCTGTGATGACAAAAGCATCAGCCCAGGCTAGATGTCCCATATGTGGATTTGAACCTAAACAGAAGTACAGAATGCATTAATGTTTTTCCTCTTCCATGTGCTTGTGTGTATCTATGCATGTGTACCTCAGAATTTGGAACAATACCTTTGCCATCCCAAATGTACACCTTAGGATTTTTACTAAATTCTTTCACCAAAATTTTTGACACCTGTTAGAAGCACCACCAAGAAAAAATGAGTCCCTAATCCCTATCAATGAAACATTTGACTATGCAAGAGCCTTTGTACCTTCTCAGGAGTTCTTCGAGAGAAAGATATTCTCACACTTCCACAGCTCCAAAGAACATCATGCAGTGTAGAAGCTAACTGTTTTGCAAGATCAACACCACATGGACAGTTTCCTATTAAACAATATGTTACTTTTAAAACAACATAAAGATAATAGAAGTTTCCTAGGCAACTTTTAACACACAAATCTTAAAGCAGGAAATGAGTATATAACCAGTGACCGCTGGTGTACAGCAAAGTTTTCAAGTATGAAATATGACAATACCCAGTCACCACGGCGTTTAAGTATGACACAGGCAGTACTCTGGTGTGTTCCCCTTAAGAACAAAATGGTTCTATCCGTGCAAAAGATTTAATGGATTACTTATAAACATATTTCGACCGGTTCAGGATTTCAGCTATTCCTAAATACAAGTTTCAGAATCAGGCTTTGAGCTCAAGTTCTCCTAGCACCAGAGTACTATAATTAAGCAAAACTTGAATAAATGAAAACTAACCTTCTCCATACAAACCCTTAACAAGTACTTTATCACATAAGAGAGCTAATGTTGAATGGTTAGAACATTCTTAATCTTAACTAAATCATTCCCATTGTTGGGTTCTGGCTATTTAAACATTCGAACCAAACTTAATGTGATCTTTGATGTTGAAGAACAAAAGATATTTTGCAGGAGGGAAAGAAAGACATACAGATAGTTAAAAGTAAAATAATACAAGGATTATTCAAAGCATTCATACCCTAAATCAATGCCTGATAATTACAGAATGTGTCAAATACCTAAACCTACGATCAAGTATGTTGTTAACTTGTTATGTTAAGCGAAAAATTATGGGATGTGGAACAAAATAATTCCATCACCCTTGTATATAAAATTCAAAAAATATAAGATTTAATGTAATGATCAAATATGCTGAATTTTCTAAAAGTCCTCATCTAGCCACAAGGATGTCTAACATATTCTTGTAGTTTGTAAACAATAACTAATTATAGAACTTTTAAAAATTACTTGAAGATCCACCAATATTTACTATGAGCAGAGGTTTGGGAAGCGGTGCCAACTCATCATGCCAAGCAGAAGCAGCATTCCTGAGTGCAGCAGAATCAGCTTGATGAAGGGCTCCCACAGTGAGAACCTGAACTTGTAATCAATAACCTGTAAGCTTTCTATATAGTTGTAAAAATAAAAGGAAAGAATACCAGACTTTTCGAATGAGTAAAGGAAATTTGTTACATATTTCTCATCAAAGATTAGATACCCACCACATTTTTTCCTGGTGGTTCACTTGGAGTAATCCACCTTCGCAGAAACCAAGGAATCTGCCCCTGTGCATGAGGAGTCAATGGATAATAATCATGACGAGGAGTTATCACCAAATCAAACCTACTAAGATGTGACCTTGGATGTTGTATCTGTAACATTTTGTCAAAGACAAGAATATAATCAGAAATCTTACTATTTCTGTGTCAAATAATAAACAAAGAGAACCTATTTATAACTACCAGATTGCCATCCAAGATTCCTTATAAAAAGTAATACAGCAACACTCTGAAGTACTTTTTTTTAGTAAAAGCAACCAGTTGAGTATTTTCAAACTACCATTTTCCATAAGCATTACTTTTTCCAGAATAACTTAAAAGCTTAAAAGTAAGAATGGAAGCTTCAGATTCTCATGGAAAACGTATTTGGGCAAACTAAACTGATAATAATACCACCTACATTCTCAAAACACCACAAAGAAAGGCAAACATACTGTCTTAGATTTCTGTTACATATGCAAAGCAAAAGATGAGGTTAACCTGCACAACAAAAACATTGTCCGGGGCTAAACGTTTAATGGAGCTTGTAACGTCAATAGTATCCCTGCCAGAAGCAACCACCAACAATGGGCCATCCCTGAAAGACCATTTGGATTCGTTATTGAATTCATAGAAAGTGAGCTTATATTCTGTTGTGACGATTCTATGGAACTGAATGATGAAGAAAACTAATCTAAATTTTAATAATTAAGGGAAAAAAAAAACATTAGCAGAACTTTACTTGACAAAAGTTTCACGAGCCATATTTGCAATCTGCTTTGCATCAGCTTCCAAAATATCAGATAGGCCTGCGCTATCACCATGTTCACCATCAAGATGCATCAGTTTTAACCTTCCAAAAAGTGTTGAATTCTCATTTAATACAAATTAAGTATCAAAACAGCCATTTCCACAACAAACATTCCTTGATTTTATATATATATATGAGATACTAAAAGTTTTTCTTAGCGGCTCTACCATTGATTCCATGTGAAAGAGGCTGAACTCGGTTCCGTCCTCGAATTCGCCGGATGACATGCTCAAATTTCTTGTGCAGAGAAACTGGAAGCCAGTGAAGCCATTCGTTGATTCCTCCTCTCGGCCTACTAATACGCTGCATAAAATTGCTACTCAATGTAGAAACTTCGATGCAAAGATTTGAAGAGAAGAGATACATGATGTATGTACGTATATATTTTAAGAAATTCATTTGGATAGAAATGAAATACTTACGTAAAAGGATTGCCGACCTGAGAGGCCTAGTGCTCGAACCAAACCAATGCTCTGGTTCTCGGAGCCGGCGAAACCGTTTCCAATGACAACGGCGCGTCTGATAACGCCTGAAATCCCACCTTCGAAGATCTCAGGCATGCCCGAAAATCCGGTCGGAGGTTCGGGAAGCCTAATTGGCCTCATCTAATGGACCTCGTCCTGCGTTTCAAAGGAACTGATTCAAAATCAACCGCTCGATGCTTCTAAAGTTCTCTTCTCCATGTTTCTTTGGTTAGTAATTTTGTATACAAGACATTTCTAATTTCTTCTCTTCTTTTTTCAAATTTTTAAATCAAATTTTTATTTTTTTTATTTTCGGTAAATGAGTGTTAATTTTTTTTCCCCGGTAGATGAGTATAATTTTATTTGGTAAAAAAATATTGCAAGACAAATTCTGAATGGTAAGTATTTAAATTTTAGTTTTTTCAGCTAAAAATTGATATATTTATCAAAAAAAAATTTGGTGAAATAATTTTTTATTAACTTCTAAAATTTGATTTTTTTTTTATAAATTTAAAATATAATTTTTTTCAACTACTAAGATCATATTATATAATTTTGATAAATAAATTTGATTTTAAAATTTAATAAATTTAGCAAGTAAAAATTATAAAAAATATATAAAAATGATGATTATAAATTTATTTACATATGACAAATAATATATTAATATTCAATTATTAATCAATAATATATTAAAGTGTACCATTTGTTAATTTGCGAAGACTGTTTAAAACAAAAACAAAAAAACCGCTTTTATTGGGCTTTTGGGCCCATAAATGGGAAGATCCAGAAGTCTGAATCGTCATATATGGGCCCGCTAGCCCGGACCTTGACTGGAATCAAAACCCTCAAAAGCCCTCTGGAACACCGTGCCTGTGGGACGGAGAAGCTGCTGTATTTCTCCGCCTGGAATCTGTGTTTGTGTGTGGCGAAGATGTGGGCAAGTGCGGAAGGAGGATCACCGGAGGTGACTCTGGAGACCTCCATGGGTTCTTTCACGGTTGAGGTAATTTCCTACTGTAAGGTGAAGCGTTTACCCGCTTTTTCTGTTTGGTTCCTAAGAAACCCAAAGAAAATACTCCTATGCGTTTCAAATTATTAGGCTGGTCTGCTATAAGGATATTAGACTAATAGTAAATATTTATTTTTTTGTTTTTTTATGACGTATTTTCTAGTAAATAATGATAAAAAATATCTTTTACTTATTTTTGCTGAAATTGTAGCTGTACTACAAACACGCACCGAGAACTTGCAGAAACTTCCTTGAGCTCTCTCGCAGAGATTATTACAACAATGTCATATTCCACCGAATCATCAAGGTTTTTCTCTCTGTCTACGTGCTCGTTTATTAATGAATGGGATAGAAATTGTCTTATAATTAGAAACGCTCTTGTATAATGTTTACAAATTGGTTGTACTGGATTAGGATTTTGTAGTTCAAGGTGGAGATCCCACAGGGACTGGAAGAGGTGGAGAATCTATCTACGGGTAAGCTCCATTGATATTAACTCTTCAATTAGCTCATCCTAATGCTTTTTGCAAATTCTATAGTAAGAGACATTCTGTCCTTTGGTGGTTTCTTGATTGTTTATAAGTTCCTTTGTGATGGCAATTTACTTTTTATGAAAACTGACCCTTGAAACATTATTTTCTATTATTTACATCCATATATATTTGTGCCTTTGTTTGATTCCAGCATGGTTTGCTTGCAATGATTGATTAATTAATATAGAAAATGGATGTGAAAATTGATGCGAGTTTCACGTTTTTTTCATCTTTGGTCTTTGGTCCACATGGGGTTTTCTGACACCAATGCTCAATTTGTTTCAGGCGACATTTCGATGATGAGATAAAACCAGAGTTGAAGCATACTGGAGCTGGTATATTATCCATGGCAAATGCCGGTCCAAATACTAATGGAAGCCAGTTCTTTATTACCTTGGCGCCTTGTGCATCACTGGATGGTAATATATTCTATCTAGTAATCTCTGAGTTTGTTTTTTCACACTATTTGGAATATGGTTGAAACACTTGGACTTGTTAATACAGTATTAGTGCAGTATGCTTCTTTCACATATATGCTGCATGACAATGATTTTTACTTGAAATAAATTTATGTGCTAATTAAACATTTGAAGAATATCTTCTTCCAATATCTTTTCTATATGCCAGTGAGCTAGTTTGTTGACGTGGGAACCCATCTAAGATGAAATTGCATTGTGTGAAAGTTCATGTGCTCATACTCTAGCTGCATTTAACTAAGTTTTAAGCTTTTTAACCATCTTTATTTTATGCTTTCCTATCAAAATGTAAACAGTGAGTTTTATGCAAGAAATCTCACACTTAAAAAGCCCAGTTTCTCTTTTCTTATGAACCTATATCACCATTGTTTACTTTCACAATAGTGATTTCTCTGGTACGGATGAACGATGCTTGACTCGGTCTCTCTATCATCCAGGAAAACACACAATATTTGGAAGAGTATGTAAGGGAATGGAAATCATCAAAAGGCTTGGTAGTGTCCAAACTGATAACAGTGATAGGTACATATCTGTTCTAACACATCCTTGATCTTTTAGTGCTTTGATTCAGGACAATGAATTACCTGCAGTTTGCATCCTTATGTGGTGTTATACTCTTAACATTTCAAAATATTGGAAAATTTGAATATTAATTAATGACTGCCAAAGGTGTCCATAGTTGTAGAACTGTGTAACTTGCTAAGGTGGCTTAATTTCCTGCACTGGACCAACACTATCAGTGAACCTATGAAGGTTCAAAATCTGGGAACTTAAAGAGTAACTTTTAACTTTGGGTCCTTTTTGATGATTAGACTACAAAGACATTCTAAATTTCGTCATATATCTTTGAATTTGTATTATTGAACACTTTACTACTATGCTGCTATTTAGCACTAATGCAGTAGCATAACATATTTATTGTAAGGAGTAAGGACTATAAAAAGTAGTGCAAATAAACTCATTTGTTTCAATTTATAAACATTAGCTTAGACATTTGGTTTGGAATTTGAATTTTTATTTCAAAGTCGTACTTATGTTCTTTTATCTCCTAATACAGACCCATCCATGCTGTGAAGATACTACGGACGTCTGTTAAAGAATAGATATCATAAAGCTGTAATCAGCACTGACGATTTGGTTTCCGACTCATTTAAGCATATGGCTTGGATTTTTTGTATTATTCTGAGCTTTGATAACCTTGTCTTTAAGGTTTCCTAGAAAATTACTAGAAGTTGTGAAAACCTAAGGGAGATTATTGGTTTGTTAGTCCAACCTACATAATATTTTATATAATGTTGCTGACTGTCTTTACGTTTTTATCTGTCCATAAGCCAGTTCAAAGTGCAATCGTCGAGTAAATTATGCTAATCAAAGAATTTATAATTTTTTTTGTATAAAATGGAATTGCCCCACTTTTCTGTTTCCTAGGACTAGAAATAGACGGACATCGACAACAAAATATGCAAACGAATGAATGGAAACGGTCAGTATTAATTTTTTCTGCGAAGCCAAAACACAAGTATAAATCCTTTGTTGTGATATGATGCTACACTCTTTTAAAAATACAGTTTCAGGCGGCAAAACTTGGAGTTGCAGGAAAAGAATAAAAAATAAAGGAACGTATTTCCCTACACAATCGTGAAAGAGAATTGAACCATATAATCGTCGAAATTAACTATAAAAAACAAGCATGGTTCAATTTATCTGCTCCACCATTATCAGACAATGCATTTCAAACACACAAGGTAAATTTGCCAATTATGCGCCTTCAAAATATAATTATAAAAAGAAAAGAAAAAGAAAAGACAAAAAACAAAACAAAGACGAGCTGGTATAAGAAAAATGAAAGCTTTGCTTACAATTTACAAACCATAATTCTATATTCCACGAAAAAATGCGATACAGCTTCCTAAAGTATTAACTCAGCATCACCTCTTCTACAATTCTCTATTTCTACCTTTCATAGCCAAAAAATCAGGTTGCTGACTGCTGCCAGCCATTGCTTCTGAAAAATAAACGATTGCGATCCTAAGCAAGGAAATCCAAGGCGACTGTAGATACCATATCAAATTCCAGCACAAACAGCCAACGTCAAATAAATAGCAACGCAGTTATGATCACCCCCAAGAGTGATAAGAGTCCTGCATCCAATCAACATCCATCATGTGTCGGATTCTTGCCAGTAAGATTAGGTTCCTGTCAGCTTGTTTAAGTTTGTGGAACCTCCATTTTCTTCACTAGGGGAAAGATTACGCATAGATAGTGGAGCTAAATTAAATCCATTAGCCTTAATAGAACCAGGAGGGCTCTTCTCTCTTGAGATTTTGGTAGCTGATTCTTCAGAAACTGCTTGTTCAAGCGTTTCCATGTGTCTTAAAGATGGCACATCACCTTTACAGTACCTGTGCCACATATTCCTGTAAGCTGACTCCAAGCCAAGGGCAAAGTTCGGTCCATCACAAACAGGGGACTTGGACATTAGATCTCGAAGACTCGTTCTCAAATTTGACAGCGCTGTAACATCTGAGGCCAACTGCAGTGCCAACTGGACATATTCGTCCTCATTTTTGGCAATCAGATGTTCCAACCCTGCAATGCATAATAAAGACGTTTACTTGACTTGATAGTATCAATTAACAATACAAACAATAATGAATAAAATGGTGGTAAACAACATGCAGGCAATGGACGAAAAGGTCCAGGCTTGCCTCAGTCAGTACAAGTCTGTAAATTCAACACTTAAAAAATAAAGGCATATAAATGCCAACAGTAATCACTCCCAACCATAAGTATGCCTTACAGATTAATTAGAAAGACAGAAAGGAAAGTTGCTCACCAACTTTGCTGAGAAGACTCACACCAACATTGTGTGCGTGTACAGAACCGGCCATAGTAACACATGGAACTCCCATGTACAAAGATTCACAAGTTGTGGTTGTTCCAGCATATGGAAAAGTATCCAAACTACATTTACAAAAAAAAAAAAGAAGAAAATAAATAATAATAATAATAAGAAAGAAAAGAAAACATTATAAGAAATTCAAAACCATAAGCCAAAAAAAAAAAAAATTAGAACTATAAGAAAGAAAATTAGAAACACAAAGCCACTCATATTATGTTTACATAACCACCAAGAGGTATGGTTGACCATATATATAGCTATCCAAAACTGTTCTTTAATTTTGAATTCAATATATTTGAGACAATCTCGCATGTATACAGCTAAAAACAGAACAATCAAACTGAATCTCACTTTCGACCAAAAAATAAAAAATTGTATCTCCCTACTATGCAACAGTGCATATGCAACATGACGAACAAGAAGCAAGGCTGAAATATCAATCTTTAAACATAGTATGGACATTTATAGTTTCAATCACATCTAGATGCACGATAATGTGACAGAATAAGAAATAGAAATATTTTTTTTTTTACCTGATGTCCATAAGAGAATAGGCCTGCATATGGTCGTGGTTAAGTAAAATTAGAGGCAGAAGATCAACACGTAGTGATTCCAAACCCAGCTGCTCCAATGTTGTAATAAATCTTTGTCTCACACTATCACAGCAAAAAGGCTTACATTTTACCACCAGGCGAGAATTCGGAACTGCACATAATATCCTTGCCCAAACTTGCAACACTTTAGGCGTTATCTAATGAAAGACAGAAAATAAAAGTGTGAGGTCAAACATTAAACAAGTGATAAAAATGATGCCAATAACATCAATCAAAATATAACCTAACAGTACCTTTGCCAGGTTATTGAAGCTACCAAATGTAATAAAGCCATTGGAAAGTGCAGGAGTAGGGGAAACAGGCCCAGCTTCAGGGGATGGTGTATAACAAAGGAAGCATTCTGGTAATCGAACTAACTCCTCAACATGCCTGCAATTACAAGAGTATCACATCATATACTCTGATAAAGTAAGGGGAAATAACCATAGTTCCTACTCAAGATCATGACTGTGACTTAAGAAAGGAGGAAAAAAAGGTAGAAAGAAAAAGAAAAACCAAAGACAAAAGTTAAAAGAGTCCTAAAACGGAAGACAAAAGTTAAAAAAGAGTCGTACTTCTGCTTCGTATCGGGAGGATCAGCCAGTGAATCAGTTACTCTATAATCAATTGTTGGCAAACCAGTAGTGTTTGGATAACCAATCCATGTCACCTGCAAATGCAGCAACACGTAATGTTACTATATATATATATATATATATAAATATATATATATATAATTGAGTTTACCAGCTGTCTTTTAAGATTGCAAACAATTAATCCAGGATGCAATGTATGGGTGGTGAACAGGGAAAAAAAACATAAGAAACTGACATGCATAAATAGCTCTATACCTGCATAGTGCGAAAATTAGGTTAAGAAAATACTTTTAAGTAAGGCTGACAAAGGGCTACCTGAACAGGTGCAGGTCGGCATGCCATCATTCCCAACTTGTTATTAGCAGTATGACCAGTTAGTTCTACCAAGATATCAACTTTATCTTCTCTGACCATACTAGCAACCTTCTTTTCATCAACTCCATAAATGTCTCTCCAAATCCCACCCTTCTTTAAGACTTTCTCCCTAAACCTAATAGTTTTTGCATCTGCCTGGAACATTGCAAGGAACATGAAGTGTTTTTTTAAATAAAAAAGTAATAATAAAACGAAAAACACACAACATAGGAAAGCATGTATCTGTATGATTGTGGATAAATATCCCAGGAGAATTGATACCTTCACAACTGCAGAATAAACTACCACCTTGTAGTTTGCATAATTATGATGCGCAAGGGGGGCTTCTATAAAATATGATACAGAATGAGTAAAGTAATCAGGAGATACATATCCAATTACAAGAGGCCGATCTGGTTCTTTTGGGTTTTCCCATGAAGTATAATGAGGATATAACCTCATAAAGCGTCGGCCCCAGTCCCTGCACGTTGAGCCAAATATCTCAAATTTCTCCAATGCTAACAACCATGGTAATGCTATATTCTACCAAATATTTTTAAATATAACATAAGGTGTTAAATAACAGAAATCCACTAATACCACGTCAATAGAGTGTATTGTTAATTTCAAGCTTAAAAGTGAACCTAACTGGTTTCTAAAATGCCTCAATTTAAACAAGTTCTTTATCCTAAATTATTGCAGTGTTAGAAGTCTGCCAACCTCCAAGTAGAAGTTCCTTCTAAGGTGAGTCGTCCATCTATAACAAAACTCCAAACCTAGCAGCCTGTGTTGTAGTTTTCCTCACTCTAAGTTCCCCTAACTCTAAATTACAAAACAGATATATTCAAGTTAAGAATGTGCAAAAGTGGCTTTGTATAAAGAAACTAAGAATGACCAAAAATTTCACTCTGTAAGTTGCAAACACTATTATGTGTTTTCGTTTTATAAATAAAATAAAAAATGTCTAATCTTGTGGAGATCAAAGTTATAAAAAAAAAAAAAAAAAAAAAAAAAAAAAAAAAAAAAAANAAAAAAAAAAAAAGAAGAAGAAAAAAGAAAAAGAAAAAACTAAAGGCATGACATTCAAATCATCATGTGCTCTTCAGATGTGCCACGCTCACAGACCAAAGACAATAACCAAAATTTGTACTAAAACAAATACAGGTTGATAATTCAATGCAGAAATCTCTCTATACATGTGCACAAAATAACAGCCATTAATAAGCACTTAACTCTTTCAAACAGAATATAGTTTGGATTTCTGAAACAGGAAGAGGATATGAATTGGCTTATTAGTTTCTTCACATGGATGACGCTTGATTCAAGTTTCAATAAGAGATCAAGGCTCTTCTTTTAGTACCAAATTTATATTTGGTAAAAGCAGACATCATCTAAAATTTTGAACAACTAATAGAAGGTAAAATAGAAGTATAAAAATCACCTCAACTACTCAACCTACTTAATAAATCATACTCCAATTAGCAAACTTTTAAATCTAGTACAAAAATAAAAAATACAATAAAAGCAGAAAGTAACAAGGCCCATAAACAATCGACATAGAATTCATCCCAAATTAGCCCAGAATTTATGCAGTTGTATAAAATTATAAAGAATTGCGTCCTTCAAAGAGGAATCAGCTGAAACCTGTGAGCCTCAAAAAGTTTATCATCATGTCCTTCATTGATGTAGTTCATTGCAAGCAATCGATTCTGCAAAAGAAAGGTAAAGGAAGCAAATCACACACAAAAAAAAAAATAGATAAATAAATAAATCCTAAAACCATTCACAGTTAGCTTCAATTAGAGACACATTATAAAAGAAATAACAGTATTTCTTTCGAAGTAACTTAAAATGACAACCAACTTTTCAAGCCAAGAAAATAAGATAGCAATCTGCACAATATAAATTTAGAGAAGGCTTCTAAAGACTCTTAGGCGAGCCAATGAATGTGATGTGATAACAGTAACAATAACAACAAAAGTGTGTTTGCATCTGACTTTCTCCACTTATGAATTTCACAACATTCAACAAACTTGGGCAAAAATTGCTGATGTGCTTATTTCAATTTTCATCACCTAAAGCTGGAGGGTTAAACATCAGTGAGATACCACACTACATAGCCTAGTTTTCACATCAGGCCCCCAAGATATAAGAGTATACCCACTACAGAAGTTGCCAGGCAATCAAGCCTGCAGTGGAACATAACACCTCACATATTTGTGTTGATATAGTTAAAACTTATAAATCCATAACAACTAATACATCTAAAATATTCACATTACCAATGATAATTTTCTTTGGCTAAAGTCATCAAAAGAAAATACCTGGCCAGCATTTCGAGAATCAGGATCTATTTTAAGGCATTGCTCATAAGCATCAACAGCCAGAGAAATATTTCCAGCATCTCTGTAAAGAACCCCTGCACATCAAAGATACAAAAATCAACTTATAAATAAAAGCATTAAGAAAGAGAGGAAAAAGAATGGGAGAGATGGGCATAAACAGCGATAGATGCACAAAACACATGAATGAAGAAGCCTCAACTCCAAGTTATCATAAGTCACCAATGAAAGGATGGAGAACTCACTCCGCCATTCTACATCTAAAATCTCTGAGAAAAAACAGCTCAGTCACAAAACTTGGAACCCTTATACTCAAAGGCAAGTGGGAGACTCCATGGTGTGATCTCAAGATGACCTCTCAAACCAGTTCTCTGATTTGCCACTACTATAATCCAAAGGCTCTCAATGCACCAACTCCTTAGAAGGCATTCAGTCACCAATTTGGGCATATTTACTTCACTTTGGCCTCTTGCTTTTAGCAAGTAAGCTCAGCTTATGTCTCCGTTAAAGGGTTTGGCACTTCATCTTATATTTTCTTAAGTGATAACCTTGTTAAAGGAGATTCTTACAATACAAATGAATAAGCCAAGAGCCTGTTGATTTTTTATTTTTAAAATATATATATATTTACTTTTCTTGGTTACAAGGCATTTGACAACCGTTTTTAGACAAGGTGTTCAAAAGAGAACTATTTTTAAATCCTATTTGAAACTGTTTCTAGTTCTATTTTTGAAACCACTATATCTCCTCTCTCTTATCTCTCTCTTCACTTTCCTCTCTCTCATCTCTCTTTCAGAAAACGAAGGCAATTTCAGTTAGCAACAGTTTTTTCCCCCCCTCAAAATGCCAAAACTAGTATCCAAACCCAAAAGCTTAAAATGATAACATACTATATCTACAGCTTTTTAAGCATCCAAGAATAGATTCCCAGTTAAGTAAGAAGACAATAAGAAACTGATACAAAGATATTTAATATTTATAATTTCCCATGCTAGTTACCAGTTACCACAACCTCAACATACAGAATTATCTTCACATCACATGGAATGAGTCAACTAGAACCAAAACCATGCATGGTAATAAAAAACACAAGAAACAGGAAAAGAGAGAGACCCAAATTATTATACGCTTCTGCATATGTGGGATTTGCAATAATAGCTTTCTCAATCATGCTTGCAGCAGCATCCATTTTTCCCTACCAATAGCAAGAATTAATAGTCAGTGACTATATGACAAATGATCACTTAAGAGTCTCATCAGTGAATGACTCATAACCTGGACAGTGTAGACGACGCCAAGATTGTTCAATGACTGTGAGAAATTAGGCTTGATTGTCAAAGCCTTCTGAGAAATAATAACAAATGATAATGGCATTAACAATTATAACAAAAATGACTGTATTATGCAACTGAATATTCAAAACGGAAATATATATATACAAGTTTTATAAATTGCCTGATAACACTCTACTGCTTTATCAAGGTTGTCTCGATCTTTGTATATTACTCCTAAGTTGTTACAAGCCTCCGCACAATGGTTATTAAAGTGGAAAGCAAGTTCATAGAACACAATGGCCTGCAGAAATAGAATATGATAATAGACTTTATAAATTTTTACTGACTGAAGCAACACAAGGAAAAAAAATGACAATCGCGCTAGAGAGAGTTCTCTGAATCATTTACCATGTCAAACTTAAGCATTTCACCGTAAGCAACTCCAAGATTATACATAGCATCAGCATAGTGCCAATTATAGTACAGAGCCTTCTTATAAAGAGCTATGCCTTGATCGATGTCACCCTCCAATTTAACCTGAACAGAAATATAACTGAATCCAACATCACATAAAGAATAATTGCACAGTTGGTTATGAAGGAACAAGAAGAAGAATAAAGAAATAACATAGTAATTCTGGTGAAGGATGAGATGTAACACTGTCCTATTTACAAAATGAATGACAAGTAGACTGAGTCTAGACTCTAGGAAATGTTCCATAAACATTTTTCGGTGCCAAAGTTTAGTTTTACCATCTTGTTTGTCATTATGGACCAAAATAAATAATCATGTTTGATCAGAATGCAAAACAATCAGTCATTAGTATGGATGAAGTAATGCACTCTATGATGAAGCCATTTTGCAGAGTCTACAGTTTTGGTAAGCCTTCTAGAAGTGGCAAATAACTGAGACTGGAATAAATGTCAGAACTAACGCACTTATCTTGGCAAAATAACAACAGAAGCATCATGCATTTCCTAGGGTATCCAGCTAAACTATGAGTGCCAAGATAATGTGTTTGCACCACAAAATCTCGTTTACTTATGTCAACTTCAGGAATATATAACCTAACAAATTTCACAGAAAACCAAGAACAGAATGTCCCTTGGCACAATAAACAAGGCCTTTTAACCAGTTTAACTTCAGCAAATAATCCCAAGGAAACCAAAATAGAAACTATATTGGAAATAATGAGGATGGGTCAGTAAACAACCACAAGTTGAGATATCACCTTTGTTCCTAAGTCCGTCAAGGCTATTGCCATATTATTTTTGGCAATCTCAAAGTTTGGTGACACTGCTAAACACCTGGCAGCACAAGAACCAAGCAGAAAAAAGCATCAGTGGTAGCATAGCTACCAAAATAATATCCAAGTCCCAATTTAGACCAACAAAAAGAAAAGTAGTAACCAGAATCTAGCAAGTTTATACAAAAATCTGGCAGCCTACCTCTCATAACAAGCAATAGCTGACTCCAAGTCACCACGATTCTTATAAATGACACCCATGTTGCAATATGCTTCAGCATACATAGGCCTCTCTAATGCAGCCTTCTCATAACAACCAAGAGCCATGTCATATTGCATCATTTCAGAGTAGACAACACCAAGATTGTAATACGCAGGCTGCATTAATGGAGTGATAAGCATGTTTCTATAAGATACACAAAATAAGTAAAAGCAAAAGGCAGCACCAGAAAGAAGCAAAAATGGTATAAGTATGAAATTACAGCATAGTGTGCATCAACTTTCAAAGCATCGTAATACTTCTGAATTCCCTCCTGGGTGTTACCAGCAAGCTTTAAGCTGGTTCCAAGATCTGTTAATACAATCGCTAAGCATTCTGCAGCTGGTTTATATGAGGAATCTGCTTTCAGAGCGTTTTGGTATGACTGTTTCAGGAAAAAGAAATTGATTAATAATGTTTTCAAACCTCATAAACTATCAAAAAATTATATGGACCTCAAAAATTACATACACATCAATAACCGAAGTAAATGATGAAGCTTTCCAAACAATTATTCCAAAAGATTATATCCAAGGAAAGGGCTCCAGAAAATAAAAAGATTACCAGACGTTATCATTAAAAATGATATTTCTAGAAGCCCTGCTGACTGTTAATAGTAATAATATTGACAATAACTACAACCACTAAGATTACAAAGGCAAAAGTGAAGTGGTAAATGGTGATTTGTGGTCAAAGTTGCAGCAAATGGGTGAAAGTTTCCATATGTGCAAGTGCCAGAAATACATTGTATATAACACAAACGCTCAATAAGCACACTGCAAACTCATATCGTTATTCACCAAGCATAACCACATTATTATTTTTTTCTACATTACAGGGGTGACTAATTATTTAAGAGCATACCTCAGCAGCATCCACTAGGCGACCCTCGTCTTTGTACAAAATACCACAATGTGTGAGGGCACATGCATTCTGGGGGTCTAACCTGATGGCTTCTGCAAAACTGTCAAAAGCAAGTCTTCCCATATTCTGCATCTGTAGGCAAATCCCTTTTCCAATGTGAGCTTCCATGTTTCCATCATCTTTCTCGATGATATTCTCATAGAGGGCAAGAGCATCAACAAATTTATTCCTTGAACGAAGAATGTTGGCATAAGAAAGAGCATCTTTGACTTCAAACCTCTTCTCTGCTGGATCAACACCCGAAACAGAACCACTAGTACTAGAAGAAGGCTGTGGACCTTTCAAAAACCCGTTTTCTCCATTTAGGTCTCTTTCTCTCCCTTTGCCAACATCTTTATCTGTCCATGCCATCCGTGTATGGTCAAAAACACGTTCTTTCCTGAAGCAAAATCACTATACACAATAAAGTTCAAAATAAAATTTTAAATTTGAAACTACAACAGTTAAAGTTTCTACAAAATAATTATTCTGAATAAACAAACAAAAACAAGAATTTGAAAATTCCAGCATCATCACGGTTTCTCATAAAGGAACAACTAAGTCTTGGCAACAAATTAGGCACGCCTAGCAGGGCTAAACCAATCACTGAGATTCAATAAAACCCTAACTCGGAAACGAAACAAAAGAAACCTCCAAAATTGCACCAAGCATGCAATAGGGTTTCTCTGATATAACAAAAATTGAACTGAACTGCGAAAGAATACCAAACACGAACCAAAAAAAAAAGATATAATGACGCAGAACGCGAGCTTGGAAGAATGAGAAGTAGGAGTGAGAAATTAGGGATTTGAAAACTTACAGTCAGCAGGCGTAAACTGCCCTTCTTCTTCCCGGAGTAAACCTAGAGACGATTAGCACATGGTGAGGGGCAGAGACGGTCAATGATATAAAACGCTCTGAGCGAGAACCAGACTTTTCTGTATAGAGAGAGAAAATAGCGATACAGATAGAGAGAGAGAGAGAGAGAGAGAGAGAGAGATTGGCGAAGAAAAGTCGTCAAAATGGGAGGGTTGGAGCAGAGCAGGAGGTTCAGGTCCCGCCTCTCCCTCTCTCCGACACAGTCACAGACTCAGCGGCTCGATGTCTCTCTCCAAACGCAAACCCAGAAAAGAGCCCCTGATGTCTGTTCGTTAATTACAACGTTTTTTTGGCACATAAGACTTAAAGGAGGACAGAAAACAACCTCCGTTTTTAAAAAAAAAAAAAAAAAAAACCTGCTTCTTCTTCTTCTCCTTTTTTTTTCCCTTTTCTTTTTACTATTTTCCTACCCGTATTTGCTTGATGCTTTCCTACCACTGCCCCCAAACACCGCTTGAAACTGCACCGTCACTGTCGGTAGCCTCCGCTCAGTAACAATAATATAGATACCAGCTGGGGGGTGTCTTATGTTCTGCCTCAAAGCAATATCAACATTATTTTCTTTTACTATTACCCAAAAAAACATTATTTTCTTTTAATTTCTTTTCCTTTATTTTTTCGGATCGTTGACGTTTTTCTGTTTTTTTATTTTTAATTATTAAAGATATTATGGAGTAGAGCAATAGACACTCTGGTTTTTTTTTTACTAATTTACTTGAATTTTTGGTTTAAAGTAACTTATATGCAATTTGTTTTTTATATAAATATGATTTTGTTGTTTTTTATCTTTGTTTTTTACTAATTAGAACGTAAAAGGGAGTGCCTCGTAAACATAAAGTGCGATAAATCAAATAATGGAACGGCCTTTTTGTGTATTATTGGAATATTAAAATAGTAAATAAATAACGAGAAGCATCTTCCATTTTTGTTTATTATTATTTTATGCAATTAGTAACTTCTTTGAATAGAAAGGAATATCCTGGCAAAATATCCAAAAAAGAAAAATATTATTAATTAGTAGAGAAGTGCTTTAGGAAATTCATTCATACATACGTGGTTACATACACACAGGGATTTAAACCCTTCTTAAAGTTTTAATTACTCTTGTAACCATTACAGATCATAGAAGCTTTAATAGCTCAGTAACACCATTGCTTTCACCCAAAAACAAATCTAAGAAAAATGGTGTAGTAGAAAATAATAAGCCAATAAATGTAATTATCAATGAGATCTAATAAATGTAGCGCTCAAAGGGGAATGCACTGCCATAGAATTGACAAAAAATTTTAAGCCATTGTCAAAGCTCTAAAGCGTTGGAATAGGGATGTCTTTGGATATGCTCGCATTAAAAGGAAAGAACTAGAAAATGAATTGGAACTGCTTCAATGCAACGGAAATAATCCAGAGAGACAAGCTACGATCTCCAAAGAGCTCCGCACTCAACGTGCTACGGAATAATCCATTAATTGCCAAAAGTCAATAGAGTTGCAGTTAAATAATAAAAATAGAAACACGAAATTTTTTCACTGAAGCACGATAATCAGACATAGAAAGAACCAAATAAACTTCATCCAGAATGGGAACCAAAAGATTCAAAATGAGGAGGAAATCACATAATATTTTTCCTCTAATTTCTCCACTCTTTTTGATTCCAGTCATCCCCAAATCCTTGAAGAGCTAGATCATTTGTTCAACGAGATTGTCTCTGAAGAGGAAAACAATGAGCTTAGTTGCATCCCCACTGATGAAGAAATCAAATACACCGTTTGGGCTTTTCACCCTTTTAAAAGTCAGGACCCTGATGGCTTCTCGGGTATTTTCTTCCGTAAATTTTGGGAAACAGTAAAGGAAAAGCTGATAAATTTTGTGACTGAATGTTTTAAAAGGAAATCAATTCCTTTTAGAGCAAACAAGACTTTTATCATCCTAATCCCAAAATTAGAAAATGCCTCAAATTTCAGCCATTATTGCCAAATTAGCCTTTGTAATTTTCATTACAATGTGATTTCCAAGATCATTGCTCAACGCTTAGGCAACATCATCCATAACCAAATCTCTCCAAAGCAAGGAGGTTTTGTTAGAGGAATATGGATTACTGAAAACACAGTGTTAGCTCAAGAACTAATTCACAAAACCAAACACTACAAGAAGAAGAATGGTCTAATGGTGATGAAGATGGACATGAAAAAGGCTTTTGATAGAGTTGAATGAAATTTCCTAACAAGAATTTTAAAGGCCATGGGCTTCGATGAAAATTTCTGTTAATTGGTTTACAGCTGCATTACTACGGTGGAATCCTCCCTCCTCATCAACGGAAACATTGCTGGTCGAATCAAACCTAGTGTAGGGGTTTAAGACAATGAGACCTGTTTTTCCCACTTTTATTCATTATATGCGCTGAGGCTTTGTCAAAAATAATTGAAAAAGAAAAAAAGGTAGGTAATTTCCATGGAATTAAGGTTGCTAGAGAGGCTCCAACAATCTCTCATTTGATGTATGCCGATGACTTGCTGATCACTTGCCGAGCCGGGGTCAAAGAAGCCGCTGCTTTCCAAAAAATCTTCAATCTTTACTACAATTGGTCAGGCCAAAAGATGAACAAGGAAAAATCTAGCATATTTTTTTCCGAATTCACAAATAGGATTGAGAAGAAAAACATCACAGCTCTTATGGGAATCAAAGAAATGGGCAACTTTTCTATTTACTTGGAAACTCCCTCGTGATTAACATAAACAAATCGAAATAATTTGGTTTTCTAAATGAAAGAATTCAAAAATGGCTTGAAAGTTGGAGTGGGAAGCTCCTTTCAAAGGCTGGGAAAGCCACCATCATCAAATCAGTGGTCTAGGCCATTCCCAATTACTCTATGAAAACTTTTAAGATTCCTATAAGGGCATGCAAGAAGATGGACAAAGTTACTAAAAAAATTTGGTGGAGCAACAACTCTGGAAATTCTAGCTACTTAGCCTTGAAAACTTGGAAAGAGCTTTGTAAACCTAAAAACCTGGGATGCTTGAGTTTCAGAACCTTATTTGATATGAACAATGCCCTTCTTTCTAAATTAGATTGGTCAATGGGAAGGAGAGAGGAAGCGTTGTGGGCTTGCACTTTACGGGAGAAATACCTAAAAGGCAAGAGTTTTTTCTAATATGAGATGAAAAAAGGGACCTCTTCAGTTTGGCAAGGGATTGTTAGCGCAAGACAAATTATTAAGAAGGGAGCTTGCTTCTCGATTGGCAATGGTTGTAACATAAATCTCTGGACATATCCTTGGATCCCAAACCTGCTAGAGGTTGTTTTAAAGATTAAAGAAGGAATCTCATGCGAAAACGTTATATGGGTTTTTGATCTAAAAGACTTTGAAAATAATGATTGGAATTTTTAGCTTCTAAATTACCTTTTTAAAGCTGATTCTGTTCAAGCTATCCGTGAATTGAAATTGCCTAATGTTGAATGTGAAGACAAACTCATATGGAAAGGGAGCAAGGACGGGGCCTTCTCGGTTCAAAACAGCTACTGCCTTAAATTTTAGGGGACAAATGATATCTCTATTTTTCAAAAACTTTGGCAATCCGTCTTAAACTTTCCTTTTGAGAGTTATTAATGGAGTTCTTCCCACCAAAGACATGTTGGCAGCCAGACTACGGAGAGGTGATACGATCTGTGATGTTTGTGGGGCCGAAAAGGAATCATGTTTCCATCTTCTCAAGGAATGCCATTGGGTTAAATCTATTGCGTTCGGCAATAAATGAGGATGCATTATGGAAAACCTGGAAGCCTCAACTGTTCTAGAGCTTGTGAAAGCTTGTTTAAATCCCTAGGGGATCAATTGCCTTAAGGGCAAAGGGAATTTGTTTAGTTCTACCTTTCTCAGTTCTCTTTGGTACACATACTGTAATTTTTGTAATTCTAAAGTCTTTACCAGTGGTGATCCTATCAAACACTACATTTTGCTTTTGGATAATATGATTGAGTAATTCTTAGAGATAGAGAATTCATCTGTTGACTCTAATGTTGTTTCAGTTAATGCTAGATGGACCAAAACCCCCTTTGGGGTGGTTAAAAATCAACACTAATGCTGCTTTCAGAGATGACACGGTATGCATAGCCTTTGTTGTTCAAAATGATACTAGCGGCCTGGTCCTGATCGCCTCCAAGCTTATCCCTGCTGCTTCGGCTTATGATGCAGAAATTGCAACAATTCTTTGGGCCAGAGAGACTGCTGCAAATAAAGCTTGGATCCAAATTGAATGGTCTTCTGATGCAAAATCAATCACTCAAACCATTATCTTGGCTGAAGCTCTAGAAAGCTGGCTCTCAAGATATAACTTTATTCAAATTATATCATTTTTCTCTTGTTTTTATTGGAATTTTTCTTGGTATCATAGAAATTTAAACTGTTTAGCTGATGCTATTGCCAAATTTTCTCTTTTGAACAATGCTCCTCTCTTCTTTGAGGAGCCGTATACCTCATCTCTCCTTCCTTCCTTTTTGAAGTTTGCTTGTACTAAACTAATGGGAGAGATGACTTTGTAATCCCTTTTGTCGGGGTCTTTTTGTGCTTTAATGCAACCCTTTATTCACCAAAAAAACAAGTAGCACTCACATAATTATTTTAAACAAGGCCTCTAACCTTTCATAATTCATGTCTTTTTTTCTTGTTCTGTCTAACCTGGTCCTCCTAATTAACTCCTGCTTGCCATATAATTGAAGAACTCCATTCCCTTTGAAAGCTTAATAAATAAAATACAAATGGATGTGTCTTAAGTATTTAATGATCCTTTTGGCATAATTTTTACTTATGTGCTTTAAACTTTAGCAGTAAAAGAAGAAAAATAGAAGCCGGAGCATTTAAATGGATGTTTGGAAAATAATTTTTAAAGGAGTTTTCTTTTGTCAAATGGGATAATGATGAAATTTATATTTTATTATGTACAAATTAAAGGATAAAATGTAAATTGGCTTTCCGGACTTTTCTAGAAAAGCTTAAGAAAGTCATTTTAGGCCAGCTTCTGCTCATAGCATTTCTACTTTGAAAAAATACTTTTAAGAAGTTATCTAAATAGGTCTAAAAATAATTTTTTAGTCTCAAAAGCCATTTTGGCTTTTCAAAAACTCTTTCAAGTGATTATAAAAAATAAAATAAAAAACTCTGTCAAGTGTCTTTTTGATGACAATATATTATTTCACATACGGATTTTCATTGATTTACAATTTAAAGGTGTATGGCAGGATGAATATAACTGAAAATGACTATGCAGAGCAAATAGTAATTGCTTAATTCTTCTTTCTTTTCTTTTTTTCCTTTTTTTCCCTCTGGTTGATTTCGTTAACAACAATGTTTATTCACAAAATTTTGCATTCGAAACAATAGGACAAGGTATTATTTGTTTCACTTTTGATATATTTATAAATTATGATCATAGTTTGTTTGTCAAACTTTTAATACATGCATAGGCACATTATTCTGTAAACAAATTTGGATGAATCAGCAATTTTAATTTGTTAAACTAGACTAACAGTGAGTCAATAAGACACGCACTGAAGAATGATCGGTGTATCCCTGTATCTGTAAGTAGCTTTAGGTAGTGAAATATGAACCATTGAGCAGAGCGAGTGGGGGAGAGAAGAATAAATCCAGTCCTTCACAGCAGAGTGGGGTGGGACTTAATGGGTAAAAAGTATAAACTTGTACAAGCATATTATATATATTATTGTGGCTAATTATTAGAAAAAATACATAAAAAAAAATAAAAGCCCACATTCTACCGGTTTAAATTTTTAGAAGAAGTAAAAATTTAATTCAGTAGCAGAGCTTATAGTTTTAAAATTCTAAATTTCAAACTAAATAATTTAACCTAATAAAAAATTAAAAATACATGTAAAGACCAAAACAAATTCAAAAAAAATCGAGTCTACATGTGACATCTTATCAATTTAAATTTTTAAAAAAAATAAAAATTCAATTATAATGAATGATTATTAGCTACCTAAACATATATTGCTAATTTGGGTCATAGACTCATATTTCATCACTATCAACGGGAATAATATTTTTATGGCAACTAGCAATCGGCTCTCTCCTCGCTCTTTAACATTACAGGGACAGAAGATTTCTTTAAATATGATTAAGACTTTTTGATGAATAATGATTAAGATTCCATTAATATTTCATTAAATATGATTAAGACAAGAGACTTTATATGCATAAAAAAAATGATATATTTGAGGGCAATGGTTTAAATACGATAATTTTCTTTGACATTCACTATAATTTAAATTCCAAAGTGCCACAGAGGCGCAGACATAGCTCAGTTTTTCACTAGTTAATTTATCAAATAAATTCTATATTTTATTAATAAACTAATTCCATAATATAAATAAATTAAGAAAAAATAAAGTGTTTTTGGTTTTGTACTTCTATTTATGGATATTTCAAATAATTAATTAATTGGGATAGTAATTTACACGTTCAGTTTGAAAGAGTAAAAAAATGGACTTAATTTGCTACTGGATTGTTTTTGAAAAGGCCAATTATATGTAAACTGATGGATACGTGTATATATATAGTTTAATATTATTAAAAAATATAATTCAATTTTAATCTATTTTTTACAAATTCTCCTTTTTCAAAATAATTTGAGCTTGTTCCTTCCGCAAATCTGTGTTTCATTTTTAATATATAATTTTTTTTCCACGTGTTTAATACTTATTTTGTAAACTAGTTCTTATGAGAACGTGCTGGGCTGTGGTAACAAAGTTAACGTACATATATGCTTGAAATTGAAATAAACATAGTATTTTTTTTTTTGGTGAATGTCAATTTTTTATTTTGGTAATATTGGTGAATATCAACATAGTCTTTCTTGCATTCACCAAAAAAAATAAAAATAAAAAGTCTTTCTCGAATGCAAGTGTGTTTGTATATATATATATAAATTCTACAATAAAAATATATTTATTTTATTAAAATAAAAATTATCATTAAATATAAAAATATTGTCAATTTATTTTTAATGATAATATTTTTAAATTTGTTATAAAAATATATTTTTAATAATAATTTTTATTTTAATAAAATAAAAATATTTTCGTTCTAGAATTATTTTATATATATGTATATATATAAAAAGTCAAAGGACAGTTTTGAGAATGAAATATATATATGGGCCAAAAAGGATAAAGAGAAAACGTATTGCTAGACACTAACCTTCGTGATTCGTGAAGATTGACTATTAGCTTTACCTTCCATTCCATAAAATTGAACATCGGTCTCTCTTTTATAGGCCACAAAATCACAGCTACCACAACAGAGAACCCGCCCAAACCCATTTCCTTCTCTCTGTCATCCCTCTGCAATTATCGATGTGTTTGAGCTGCTAACTCTATGCCTCTGTGCTTCTGAGCAATATATATGTAAGCATAACTCCTTCCTTTGCCATTGTTAATTAAGCATGCATTTCCTTATACACACACAGAGCAATTTGCACAGCTGCAATTGTAAGCCTTTTGATTTAATTTTTTTTATTTTTTTTAAACAAACACTAGGACTAGTAGGTAGTAAATTTCTTTCCATGGCTTTGAAGTTCAAGGCAAAAAGTTAATACCTCTGCTACAATTCTCAAAATGGTGGATAACTGCGTCCAAAATTTTTCAAGCTCCATCTCAATTATCGCATAATACTTTCGATATTATTATTTTTTATATTATGTGTCCATGATAGTTCTATGAATTTTTTTAGATGAAAAACAACTTGTATGTAGAAGTAGACTACAGAGATTATAGATATTTGCCAAAAAAATATAGATATTACATATAAAATTTCTGAACGTGCCCCCCATAGAAATTTTTCTTAGCAATAATACATTATCTTACTATGACTGTTTGAAAAGATAATAACAAATCGGAACATGAAAAATTTATAATAAAAAAATTTTAACTTTTAATAATCTTACCACCCAACAAAATTTACAATTATTAAGAGTTTGTTTGTTAGCGCATTTATTTTTTGTTTTTGATTTTTAGTTTTTAGCTTTTATTTATGCATGATCTATGGTTTATATTTTTGCTAAAAGAAAAATAAAAAATAAAAAACAACAATCATTTTTTGATTTTTTTTATGCAAAAAAAAAATTTTTGATAATCATTTTTATTTTTTTTATTTTTTTTAAACTTTACAAATAAATTTAAACAAATTTATATTCAATTATTGTCAGTTCTAGATTTTTGGCCCCAACCGTAATGTTCCAAGTTCCAGTTCGAATCAGGCTGTCCTGATCTCGGATTTCAGTCCAGACCAGGCAATTCTGGGTACTGCCCTCGACAGGGCTGTCCCGGGTTGCGGCTCCAACTGGGCGGTCTCAGGTTCCAGTCTTGACCAGACGATCTCAGATTCAAGCCTGGACCAAGTTGTCTCAGGTTCCGACTCGGACTGGGCGGTCTCGGGTTGTGGCTCTGACTAGGCGATCCTAGGTTCCGATCTGGACCAGAGGCCCCGGGTTCTGGCCATGTTCAAGCAATTTATGGTCTCGACCACATCTGGATTGTGTTAATATGGGCAGTCTCAGATTTAAGTTTTGTTCGAGTTGTTTTGTATTTTAGCATTATGAAAGAAAAAAAAATTTAACGTTTTTTTTTAAAAAAAGTGACAATGATTTTTAGTTTTTAAAAAATGAAAATAGTTATCAAACGTATTTTTATTTTTAAATTTAAAAAAATTTAAAAACAAAAACTATAAACTATAACTGAATAAATTATCAAACTCAACCTAAATTAATTTGGCAAGAGAATGTAAATTTGATTATGCATACTAACCTATTCTTCGAGTTTCTAAAATTTAGTGTGCCACTCCAACATAACAAGTATCTGTGCGCGTGGATGCTTTTTATTGGAGACACAACTTGGCGCAGAAATTAAATATTTTTTCTGTTATTACTAGCAATTAAATATCTTAAATCATTAATTCTTTTACCAAACTCATTAATTTTTTTACCAAACATCATGCACTCGTTGAGAAGTTGTAGTCAAAGTATATATATGACTATCAATATTCATTGGTTTGTTCGCAGAATACTTGCTCTACTGAAAATGCTGGTGAAAGGTCAAAGAGAGAAAAAATAAAAATAAAAAGCATGCGCGGGAAAGCAATTGTTGAAACATAGACAAGTCAATAAGGTTTATATTTACAACTAAATCCTTCAGAAAAAAAATTAAAAAAAGAAGAAGCAAACAATTGTTCTATGGTTAAAAGCAAAAACCAACGTTAACTCCGATAATGATCCAAATTCCAATTCTTTCGTCACTTCATCAAAACTTAGATGTTAAAAAAAATACATTAATTATCATCCTTATTAATGAAACAAATAACAATGTAACTAGTTGTATAAAAACAAGCGTTAAATAATTTGACTATTTACCGTCTCTTTTGTTTTATTTTTATTTTTTGGCAGTCTTTCCATGTTCTTTTATTTTTTGGATCATGCGTTTTGAACCTAAAGATAGTTGTCTGAAACCATATTGAATATTTATTTTAATAATTTAAACAGATAAAAAATGAATGGTTATATATTTTCTACTTTTTTCTAATCATTTTTCAGAACTTGAGCATGCAAAGCCCATCAGAGAGAAAACCAGGCGTTAACACCTACGTGGCTCAATGGCCAGTTTACTCCATAGCCTGGTCATTCCGTTCCGACAAGAATTGGCGCCTAGGCATCGGAAGCTTTCTCGAAGATTACAGCAACAAGGTCGAACTCGTCCATTTCAACGAGGACACCTCCAATTTCACCACTGACAACCGCCTCTTCTTCGACCACCCTTATGCTCCGACCAACCTCATGTTCTTCCCTTCGCAGGACACCACCAACCCCGATCTCATCGCCACCTCCGGCGACTATCTCCGCCTCTGGGAAATCCACGACGACCGAATCCAGCTCAAGTCCCTTCTCAACGGCAACAAAACCAGCGAGTTCAACTCCGCAATCACTTCCTTCGACTGGGCCGAGATCGACACTCGCCGCATCGCCACGGCCAGCGTCGACACGACATGTTCTGTCTGGGACATCGAGAGGGAAGCCGTGGACAGCCAGTTGGTGGCTCACGACAAAGAAGTGTACGATATTTCTTGGGGCGGCTTCAATGTGTTCGCTTCGGTTTCCGGGGACGGTTCTGTGAGAGTGTTTGATTTGAGGGATAAGGAAAGATCGACCATAATTTATGAAAATCCTGTCCAGGATAGTCCTCTGTTGAGGCTGGAGTGGAATAAGTTTGACTCCAGGTTTATAGCCACGGTCGGAATGGACAGCAACAGAGCGGTGATATTGGATATTAGATTTCCAACCACTCCTGTAATGGAGCTTTGTAAGCATAAAGGGAGTGTGAATGCTATTTCATGGTCTCCTCGCATCGGACGGCATTTGTGCTCCGTGGGTGATGATTCAAGGGCTCTGATATGGGATGTGCTGGGACCGAATTTTCGATCTGAAAGTGGTGCGGAGATGGAGCCTCAGATGTGGTATAGCTCAATGGCTGAGATTAATCATGTGCGTTGGTCTCCCGTGGAGTTGCAATGGCTTGCCATTGCTTTCTTGAATAAGTTGCAGCTCCTGAAGGTTTAGAACCATGGGGCAAAGGAGTGGGGTAGGTTGACTGGTTGACTTGTAAATTGTCAAATGATTTGGCTTTGAATATGTTCTCGTATTGTATTTTTATTTTTTGGTATTATATTTTATATGTTTTTCTTATTTCATGGGTTGAAACGAAAAATAAAGATAGTGAAAAAGGTTTATACGGGGACAGCTCGTACAATTATTCGAGATCAAAATTTCAACTTTAATATAAAAATATTATTTATCATCAACGGTGACTTATTATTAGTGAATTATTTACCAAAAAAAGACTTTATCAATAGTACAATTTAACAAGTTATCTTTATTTTTTCAAATTGAAATTTTAAAATATTAAATGTATAAATTAATATTTATCATCATCTTGAATGAAAAATGGCAAAATTCTAAAAAAATAAAATAAAAGGCTCAATGAAGCATAAATCAACATATGATACATTGCATAAAAAAAAAATTATAGATAAACAAAAGAAAATAACAATGCCAAACTGATTACTGTAAACGCAAATTTAATAATTATTTAAATATTGCACTTAAAATGTTACATTGGAATATTGCACTTAACTTCGGTCGTGTAAATGTATATTGGCTGGAAACCAGTACCTAGAGGCGTTGATCCTCGTGTATTGGTAAAACAATGCTCCGTACTTATCATGTCTTAGTTTGATGAACATTTTATAGTTTTAGTAACAAAGAGAAATAAATCATTTTACCATGCAACCTGCTCGCAGATCTACTAGTTTTGTTCATTTTCCTTCACCTTTTACACCCTCTCTTATCTTTTCATCTTCTAATATCTCTTTGCTAAGATCATCTTCTTCTCTATCCATTCCACCCCAAAACATTACTACTCATTCTTGTAGTATAACTAATCTTCTAGAATATACGTATGTTCCAGAAGGTGTTCAGATAGATTGGACTAAACAGCCTCTTATCAGTCCATATGCCATCTTCAAAAGGCACAAAAGATCTATCAAACAACTTATCTCTCCAAGACAAGTGCACACCAAAGAGCTCATCCAACCAACTGGTCTAGATCAATGTCTCGTCTCAGCTTCTCCAGCTGAGCAGTACATTACTCTTGAGATCCCCTAGGACTACATCAATCAGTGGTTAAGTGAAGGATATTCCCATCTTCATTTTGGGGTATCATCCTCAACTTCCATGGTAGTCCAAATATTTCTGCTACTTCTCGGTTATCTTTCCTTAACAGAACGTTCATGACCTATGAACATGTTGTTATAGGATCCGCCACCATATCTTTAAACAATGGCAACATCATGCTTACGTTCTATCCAAATTTCAACATGCCTATCAGAGATCCAAATCTCTCTTCAACTCTCTAGATACAAGTTCAAATTCAATGAGCCCCTCATATTGGATCCGCTTATGCTGCTACTATTCACCACCAGTTGGTCTATAGACTTCAAGACCATGCCATAAATCTCTGCCTCCCTGTGCAAAAAGTTGGCTCTGTCTTTGTCACTGCAGATCAACCCCATATTTCGTCCATCGTTCAGTTTTCCCCTGCTCTTTCCAGATAGGAGCTGCTGAAGAGGATGCCATCCACATGGCTGACGAACTATGAAAAACTTCAAAAGCAGTATCATCAGCCCCAAGCAATCCTTCAGGCCCTTGTCTCTTCTTTTGAGAGACTCCCAGACGGTACCATCCAGACAACCTATAAAGTTCTTGAAGAAGTCTCTGATGCCTCTACTTCAGAAACCCTTCCTTTTGCTCAGTCCATGGCCATCATCCCTGTCAGTTCAGAAAGAAAAATTCATGTTTCCCAATTTTATCCTGATGGTAGACAAATTTATGTGGATAAAATCAATGGTCACTTCATTTGGGATACTGCCCCAGAAAAATGTGATCCTGACTGCAGCTGTGATGATTATTCCGATGATGATGACTATGTCCCTAGGCGACATAGAACAAAGTCCAGATGCAAGCCATCCGCCGCCCAAAGAAGATACCACCCAGATGACTCAGATTCACCAGAGATTCCTCCATAGAAGAAATCTCCCATTCTTCCCATTCGGGACATCATCCATTTTCTAAGAAAAAGTTGTAAGTCAAAGCATGCCCATAGCCCTGCTATGGCTCAACTTGTCCTCTGTATGATGATCAGGTCTCAAAACACATATGAAGATGATTTTCCAGCTTTTCCTAAAGTCCCAGTGGCCACACGACCCTTCATTCATTCAAAGAAAGTTCTCCATTTATGAGAAATGGCCTCACTGACCTATGGAGAAAAAGTTCTTAACTGGCAATCAGCTGCCTAAAATAATTCTGTTTTTCTCCAGTGCATTGACAGCAAGCTTGACAGGCTTGTTAAAGGAAATCTTATTGCTGATGAAAAGATTAGCTCGCTATCTGAAGAGCTTCAATTCTTCTACCATGATATGGTTCAAAAGATTGACTCTCTGACTGCTGATCTTCACCGTCACATTAGCCGAAACTCTTTCGGCCATGAGTTCCAAGAAAAAGAGTAAAAAATCAGACAACTTCAAGCACAACTTCAGCAAATTATTGAAGACATTAAAAACAAAGATCCCAAATCCTTACATTTCACATCTCAAGGATCTCGAGGTAGTTTTCTTGCCCCTGCTGTCGCTCCTAATACTCAAATGACTGCTCCAACCATGACATATGAGCTTCTTCGGAAGTTCCCACAGAACAAGCCTTTGTTTTATCCTCCTCCACAAAGACTCTCTCCAAGACCTAGGTTCTAGGCTCCTCTAGCCTTTCACCATGGTCCTTCCACTTCCAGTCAGCCTCCTCCACAGCACATGGAGATCTCCTAGAAAAAACGCAGCTATGTGTCTTATTCTTCATGCACTGTTTCTTCCAATACCAGCGAAAAAGATCTGGCCGACATCACTGAACTTATGATGGCGATCCAGAGCCAACTTCTGGCACTACTCATCCTAACCCAACTGTGGAGATCCCTTTGGATGAAGATTATGGAGAGACAAATGCTACTATTTCTGATCCAGTCGCTAGTACTAAGGAAGAATTTTCAAAAAACAACTTCGGTCCTTGGTTATCTCTAGATGACATTCCTCCTCACCAATGGGAAGCTAAATTTAAAGAATTTTCTGCTTCGATGGATAATTAGGTCGTTCGTTCGGATGCAAATCCCAGGCTCATCTTAATTGATTTCATGTAAAAAACCATTGGGTTCCTGCGTGACTGATGGCAATCTTTGGGAGAATATAGACAGTTACAATTCCAAAGCTTCTCTCCAAATCAGGCCATTGAAGAGCTTCACTTTTAGTTTTTTGGGAAAAGCCAACTTCAACAGCAGCAAAATCGAAAAGACTACTTCGCCATGAAATGCTGCTCCTTGAAGAAAAAAGACCTCGACACCCATTACCAGAGGATGTCAAAACTCTTCTATTCTCTCAATGGTTTTGATAGCATTGAGCTCAGGCAGGTCTACATTACCTCCTTCCTTGAAGAAATTCAATCAGAGCTAGAAAGAAAAATTGCCTCAGAACAGAAAAGTCTCGTTCAGATATCCATTGGAGAAATTCACCAAAAGGCTATGATAGCCTTAGAAAAAATTTGTGAGCAGCACACTTACTGGTCTCGTTTCATGAACAGAGATTCCAAGTTCAACAAGCTTTGCAAAAAACCCTATTTGCAAATTAAATGCAAAGAGAATAAGTGTACTTGTGCTACAAAAAAGAAAAATCACTCACAAAAGTTTTTCCCTTTCTTTGAAAAGAAGAAGCGCAGGTTCCCCTTCAAAAGAAAGATCAGATTCACCAAGAGGAAGATAAGAATCAAGTTCTTCCCTGACTGTATTATTTGGACTCGTGTCCTTGAAAGCAAACTTCCTAATAAAGATCTCTTAATCTGCATGGACACTTATTTTCAAGCTCCACACCTCAGAATTCTCCATTTTAGAATCAGGTATAAGAATCAATTTAAATCTTATACTAGTATTTCTAAGCTATTTTCTCTACAATATGTCCATGACAGATATTCTGAGATATAGTCTAAACTCCTCATTTTATGTGCGGATTCCCATGAGGAATTTCAAAAGAAGCATCATTCCCCTCTGTGGAAAAACAATGAATTCTTCATCCATCTTCCATTTAAAAGGAATGAAGACATTAATCCAACAAACGCCTCTCATCCGGGCATGATTCCTGCAGATCTTGCTTTGGCCCGAGAAGGATGTTCTAAGCTTCTAGCTCAATGCCTCATAGAGCCTACTACCTTTGATTGGGCTTGCCAAGCTTTCTATGTTGAAAAATGATCCGAATTAATTCGGAAGAAAAAAAAAACTTGTCATTGATTACAAACCGCTTAATTATTTTTGAAAGATGATAAGTTTCCTCTTCCTAAGATTCAACCCTTTTTTGCCCAACTTTACAAAGCAAAGATCTTCTCCAAATTTGATCTTAAAGTTGGATTTTGGCAAGTGGGTATTCACCCTGTCAACCGGCCCAAAACTACCTTATGCATCCCAAATGCCCAATACCAATGGACGATCCTACCATTTGGGCTGAAAGTCGCCCCATTTCTTTTCCAAAAAACCATGTTGAAAATATTTGAGCCCATTCTTGAAAAGACCCTTATCTATATTAATGATATTTTGCTCTTCTCAAAAACTCATGAGGCCCATCTGGCCTTATTGAATCAATTTTATGACATTGCTCAACAACGTGGGATCATGCTCTTAGAACAGAAAAGCTTTTTGGCCCAGTCTTCCATTGACTTTCTCAGCCTCCATATTAAAGAAGGAGTTTACCAACCCGGAAAACATCTGACAAAAAAGTTGACCAAGTTTTCGGATGAAAATCTTTCTGTTAAACAGATTCAGCAATTCTTTAGAATTATTAATTATGTTAGAGATTTCATTCCCCAGGTGACTCAGCATACTAGTAAACTTTCTACTCTCTTAAAGAAAGATCATCCTCCATGGAGCCATTCTCAAACAAAGACTGTTAAAAATCTCAAAGAAATTGCTCAAAAGCCTCATCCTCTAAAGATTCCTGGTACAGGGCAAAGAATTATCTAGACAGATGCAAGTGATGACTATTGGGGAGCCATTTTCCTTGAAGAATATGAGAAAGGAAGGCGCCACTATTGTGGCCATGCTAGTGGACAGTTTAGCCAGACAGAAAAATATTACCACACCATTTATAAAGAAATCCTGGCAGTTAAATATGGTATCAAAAAATTTGAGTTTCACTTGCTCGGATACCATTTTTTAATCCATATGGATAACTCGTCTTTCCCTAAGGTTCTTGATTTCAAGAACAATGCCCTTCTAGACAAGCAGGTTTTAAGGCTTAAAGATTGGTTCGCAAAATACGACTTCTCAGTCAAACATTTGAAAGGGAATGAAAATATTATTGCAGATTTATGGTCAAAGCCCTAGCCTATGAGGCTTATCTCTCATATCTCTTCATTTCCTTTAATCATGATGGCCAATCCTCCTTATCTTCCTAATAGAGCTACCATCCAGAGGGATCTTCCTTCGGTTCTCAATTCTTCAATTTCCCCCTCATATGATTCTTGCATATTCTCAACATCACATGAGTCTTTATCTCCATCTAGTCCTCCACTCTATGGACCAGCCTTTCAAAGATTATCTTGAAAATATAAAACTTTACGGTGTGGTCCCATTTAATCTCAATCTAGAACAAACTTTCACTGATGAATTGTTTTGGTATTTGTGGTGCTATGTAACAGAACATTCCATTGCCCTAGTTCTCCTTACCATTCCTTTTTTTGATCAACTCATTGATCCCGCTAATCATGATTCTCTCTTATGGACCTTTCTGAAATGATTCCACGGTCTTACCTGGTGGAGAGAAGAGCTCTACAAGATCCTTCAGTATAAACATATCTGGAAACAACCTCCAGACAAACAAAAGGAAATGTCTTCAGTCTGTATACTCCACAGGCCCTATTACTTCAACAAGACCACTAACAATTGATGGGCTTAAGGAATGACTTATGAATGGGCCACCATCTATACAAACAACATTCCTACCATCCCAATACTAGAACTTGAAGCCATGCTTTGTGAGATAAACAATATCGGTCCAGATGAAGTTTTTATTATTCCTGACAAATCTTCTTCATCTCGTGATCTAGGTCCATCTAATCCTGGTCCATCTGCTTCTACGGATCACAATTTTGCAGACAGTATTCCACTGGACAGACCTACAGATTTCTCTAAAATTCCCCCAGAATACTTTCAGGATTCTCAAGACCCAAATGAAGATTTTGATATGGACTTTGAAGTCGGCCCATCTAGCCCACCAGCTAATTCCTACAAAGATTGGAAGATAAACATGGGAATGAGATCCCTCGATTCCGACTACTGAAACTTCAACATTTCTCCTAGTCAGAACAACATGCGACTCTCATGTTCCAGATTCCTCTCTTTCGGTTGCTTTTGCTTTTTGCTTTTACTTTATGCTTTTCCGGAATGTAATAGAATAGTATTGTAATTATTATGTTTCATTTTCTCCTTCTATATAAGGAGCCCTTATTCCCGTTTGTACTCAGAAGAAAATTTGAGAATAAAATATCAATGTGGTTTGCAAGAAAAATGTCTAGCTAAATTCTCTCTTTCTTTCTCCGAGTTCCTTTACTATAGCATGTTCATCAACACTTGAGATGTTGCAAGTATGCTCTATTCTCGCACTGCGAAAGGGATTTTGAACATCAGAAAGTACATTTGTCTGGTGATACTTTTAGAGTGTGAAATTTTTCACTATTCCGGTAACATTCAGAGTAAGACCCGTGTGACTGTTGTGTCCAGATATAGTTGTTTTGTCTAAGACTCAAGTGTTATTGTAGAACAGTTGAAAAGCCTAACCCCTGGTACAGCTATCCACGTATATAGTGCCCTCGTTTCTCTATAATTTATCAATAATTTATTCCATAAATTAAAAAAAAAAATTGTTTTTAAAAAATATTAAAAAAAAAGATTTGTTTGTATTAAAAATAGTAATATAAAAAAAAACAAGGAATTAAAAGTCGCCACGATGGCTGGCAAAAACCCCTAGGAGGGAGTGGGTGGAATAACTGGCGCTAAAGTAACAAACACCCGAGAAGCCTCTATTGTTTTGTGTTACTTTGCTGTAAATTTCTTGCTTGGCTCGTAGTTTTCGTCTTTGGATATTTTTGGTAGACCAACGATAACTTTCCTCGAATCGGTCAGAGGAACAACCGGTCTTTCCTTTCTCAATCATGGCAATGACAATTGAAGGCACGCTTTTAACTCATCGATTTATTTCCTTTATTTTACCTCCATTTTCACTTTTTATTTATATTTTTTTTTTATGCGAGAGTATGTTCATGCTTCGATGAAATTGATGAAACCTAGTTTCGTAGAATTATATTTTAGTTTCTTCTCCGAATTTTGGTGATTTTCGGAGTCTAGTGCTTAGAATCATTAGGCCGGAGGTTGATTGATATGGAATTAGGGTTTCATGTACTGTATCTTCTTGGCTGGCATTAGCGTATTGTTCTGTTTGGTTATTGGAACAATATGGGCGCAAGAAAGAGGTTTGCAAATGATCCTGAAAGAAACATTTATCTGAACTTTGCGTTTCGCTCTTTTTTTTCCTCTGGGAACTAATCGAAGCCCTGCAAGATGTATGGGTTTGGCTTTGAGGCAAACAAGAGCTGTTGCTTCTTTCTCAGTTTCTCTTAGCTTGTAGGTCACTGATGCTGCCGCGTTTTTTTCTGGCGAAAATTTGCTTTTAGATCAATTGAAGTTCTCAGCGAGGAAATTGTAGTATTATAATAAATAAAAAAGGATGGTTGTTAGTCACAAACTCACAATAAGTCAAATTACTCGTATAAATTCTGTAGATGCATTGTATAATTGATGGGACATCTGACTTATTAAAATGGCGATCCCAATTACTACACATAATATATGGAGACTCAATTACTACACTCTACAGATAATAAGTGAATTGTGTTGGAAGTTGGGTTCTGTTTACTTCTTCTTGTGTGGAGACTCAATTACTAAAATCTACAGATAATATAAAGAACGCACTGTTTTTTTTTCTTTTTTTCCCGTTATGATATTCAAAATTTCAAGACGTTTTGTTGTTACGACTTACGGCATCTTCAATCTTTGGTCACTTTGGATATTTTGTACTAATTTTTTTGTGTTTTGGTGCATGGCTATGCTGGAAATTGTTGCATTGTTCTTGAACGTTGCAGTGTAAGTCAGGAATATAATTCTGTGATTTTGGCCCTGTTGAAGCTCAAGTAAAATACACTTCTGGCTCACCTTTTTTATTGTGCAGGCTTGCGGGACTTGCTTTTATGTTTTCATCTAGCATTTTGCTACAGATCCTGGTACTTTTCATAGTTTGACTGGTTGTAAGCTTGTCTTTGTTGTTTGGACATAATTTAGTTTTGTTCGTTAATATTATAAGTGATTCTTTGTTGAGATGAATAAAAGTGTTATATAAGTGCTGTTGTTTGTAGTTATTTTCAAGCACTGTTTTTCTTGTCTGCTGAAATTGAATTTGTAATTAAATCTTGGTATCGTCTCATATTCCTAAACACAAAAGGTTCCTGAGGTAAACCCTTTTTCACATTTGTGCCTGTTTTGGAAAGACTTAAGGTCGTATCCTATTGCTGCCCAATGGATTTGGTGCAAGTATACTTTTTTTTTAAAAATAAAAAATGAAAATTATGCAAGTATACTTGCTTATCATTACTTCTGGTTGTTTTCATGATTTTCTTTTACTGGTGTGCCAGGCTTGTGCATTATACAATAACTGGTGGCCAATGTTATCAGGTGGGTGATGCTTCTATAGAGTGGTTCTGCTTCTCTTATATTGGGGTTGCATTGTAAGGTTGACCGTTGATATGTGAATATTTGGCTGTTATTGCAGCTCTCATGTATGTGCTGGTGCCTATGCCTTGCTTATTCTTTGGTGGTGGGTCCACTCAATTTTTGACTAGCAGGGATGGTGGGGGGTGAGTTCTCCTGAATCTAATCCATTCAACTTATAGAAAGCTTTTCTTTTCTGTAAGCCTTATATGTATGTCTGCTAATTTGGTAATTTATTCCCTTATTACAGTTAAAGGTACCTTATAATTTTTAATGATGCCAAAAGTCTGTGTCAAATAACACTTTATTTTTTAACTTTTGTTGCATTCAATCAGTTGATAACTGTGCTGGTTTGCCTACTGGCATTGTCAACTGATATTAGGATTATTTCATGCTTTAATGTATTGTTCAAAACCTGGACTCCTTTTCTCCATCCATAGAAATCTGTGTCTGAGTCTATATATATGCTGGAGAAGTTTTTTGAGTTTGTCAGCATATTTGGCTGTGGGCATTCAATATTCTATGTGGTGTTGACTATAACCAGTTGATTTTTGTAGTTCGTATTATGAAATAACACAGTGACTGTTCTGAAAGAAGCTTTTTGAAGAATTTCAAATATGCAAACAGCTAGCTGTTACCTCTTTTTATGGATTATTAGCTTCCTCTGTTCTTGTTTTCCTGATTTCATCTCTGTGTGTGTGTGTGTGTGTGTATATATATTTGTTTTATATGGTGCAGATGGATAGATGCGGCTAAATTTTTGACTGGAGCATCTGCTATAGGGAGCATAGCCATTCCTATTATTCTTAGGCATGCTCATATGATTTCAACAGGAGCTATGTTCATCGAGTTCGTATCATTCATAATTTTTGTCTGCACTGTCTTATGTTTCCACCATGCTAGTCTTGAAGATGACTGGTGATTTAGAATTAGTAACTTAGATTATATTGCCGTGCTGATCATCGGTACTGCTTATAATGCAACAATTGCAAAAATTATGATTGTGTATACAAGAGGAAAAAAATTGAAAATTTGCCACTCTGTAAATCTTTTCGATGTATATTGTTATTGTGAAAACGTGGTTTGATTAACTTGTGTTATGTTTTGTTTGGAAAAGAACATCAGGTCCCAAATTTAATGTGGGGAAGCTTATGTTTGATAGTGATACTGGTATTTTGGAACCTATCTTTTCTTTATCAATGCATTTTATCTCTCTGTCAAAAGTGGAATATCAAGGAGCATGGAGCGTTGTGGCTACTGTGGCTTAGCAAAATAAAAGTTTGGAAGATTCATCCATTTAGTAATAGAGATTACTTTTTTTGTTTTTTGTTTTTGTTTTTGTTTTTTTGTTTTTTGTTTTTTGTTTTAAAAAAAAAAACCAGGAAAATGGAACTTAATGACATAGAAAATTTATCATCCGAGTGGACAAGAGGCTCCAAGTTCCAACCAAGATGGACCCTCTTCCACAACCATATTACAGAGTTGTCTAAATGGATGAATCTTACAAACGTTTACTTTGCTTCCACCATACACAATGGATATGCTTATTTCTTTCTTAAGGATTTTCAAACTGAACGAGCATAGGTGAATAATTGGCCAGGAATCTATTTTGATCCAAAAAATGATAATCATTTTTAAGTCCACTAATAAAAAGAGTGGAAGAGATGTGCAAAGAAGAGTTTGTTTTTCTTTGCTAAAAGTGTAAATAAGAATAGTAACTAGGCTGAATTTCATCTGTAGTTTCTAAGAATTTGACTAATTTCAAAAATTATCTTACAGATTTGAACAAATTCAACTGTAGTTATTGGCGTTATTAATTCATTCATATAGTTTGTTTTTCTTTGCTAAAAGTTTAAATAAGAATAATAATTAGGCTGAATTTCATCTGTAGTTTCTAAGAATTGGACTAATTTCAAAAATTATCTTTCAGAATTGAATAAATTCAACTGTAGTTGTTGACTTTATTAATTCATTCATATAGTTTGTTTTTCTTTGCTAAAAGTGTAAATAAGAATAATAATTAGGCTGAATTTCATCTGTAGTTTCCAAGAATTGGACTAAATTTCAAAATTATCTTTCAGAATTGAATAAATTCAACTGTAGTTATTGTCTTTATTAATCCATTCATATAGCTTGTTTTTCTTTGCTAAAAGTGTAAATAAGAATAATAATTAGGCTGAATTTCATCTGTAGTTTCTAAGAATTGGACTAATTTCAAAATTATCTTTCAGATTTGAATAAATTCAACTGTAGTTATTGACGTTATTAATTCATTCATATAGGTTACTTTTATGCCTTTTACTTTTAATAAAAAAAGAAGAAGGAAATACCCTTCATTAATAATTAAATGTGAAGATAACTCAATTATTATTTTCAAAACACAACGAAAAATCATTTTTAAATTTTAAATTTTGTTGTTTCTTTCTTCTCCAAAAAAATAAAATTTGTTCACTTTCGCTTTTATTAATTTTATTATGTTAAATTCAAATTTAACATATCCTGAGTGAAAAAATCTTTGTCCTCTTGTTTCAAAACATTCGCTATCTTTTGGATATAGAAAAATGAGAAATTAAGAAGAAAAAGAAAAAAATTAGTTTGCAAATGTTGCGGGAAGAGAAAAGGTAGAATGGAGAAGGAAAGAAAATAATTCTTTTAAAATAATATTTTATTGCATTACACGTTTTTCAATATAATAGATTTTTTATTGTTATTTTTAAATATATTCCAGGTGATTTTTTCAAACTTAAAAGGGGGAGCTGCAGCCAGCATTTGAAATTAACCCAACAACTATCTAAATTGAAGCTTTTCTTGCAAATTCAATCTTTTATAGATTTGGCAATTACATCTTTTGCAAGGCAAGCTTGTTCCGATATGATTCCCCCAAAAAAAAAATAATAAATAAATAAATACTTTGTTTCGGTACATGAGTGGTAAAGTCAGCAGCAAATTGAAAGTCAGCAGCAAAATGAAAAAGGTCAATTTATTTTAATAGAAAATAAAGAAAGCAGAAAAACGGCAAGTGGGCGGTGAAGTGTTGAGGAAAGGAAAGTTGAAATGGAAAGTGTTATAGTCACGAGACTGGCTTTGCGATTTCCGCGGCCCGTGGTTACTGGCAGAGAGTATGGAAAGGGTAGAAGAGGCATGCGCGTAAGACTTATCTCCCTCTCTCTCTCTCTCTCTCTCTCTGATTTTAGTCTCTCTTCATCCATCGCTATCATCGTGCGGAATACCGACATGTCTCTATTCATCAACGTCACATTGATAACCGACCGTCTTGTTTCCATGTTCTAAAAAAAAAAATTATAAGAAAAAAACTTAAAGAGATTTTTATTTTTTTTATTTTTTATTTTATGGACAAAAACTAAAAGAGATCAAAACAACATAATTTGTAAATGAAAATAGTTTTTTAAATTCAGTTGATAAAACGACTAATGATAATTTTGAATTTTATATTTAAAATTTAGTGTTCAAATTTTCTAATCCAATTTATTAAAAAAAAAAAAAAAGTAGATGAACGTAACTTTTACTTATTGGAATTTATTCAGGAATTTAATCTTTTTGTATATGGTGACTCTGGACCAAAAAATTATATTTTAAAAAAAATTGGACTTTAGTGTTTGAGAACTGAGAAAAAAATTATTTTGAAAATAAAATTATATATATTTTTTATTACAAATTAAGGGAGAAAATTTTATAGTAAAAAAAAATCAAACTTTTAATTTGAAAGTATACTCACATTGATTGTACTATCAAACTTACAAATAAAATAAAAAATTATAAATAATCGTGAGCAAATGCATGGATAGAAATTATCGTGCCCTCTCTTCCAATACTTTGACAAGGATATTTTGCCTTTTTCTACTGAAAAAGCTAATGATCAGCGAAAATGTTCAAGACTTCAACTTTTATTTGGAATAGTTTTTATTTTTATTTTTTTTATATTTTTTTAAAAATACTTTATAAAAAAGTTAATTTTTACTAGTTTTAATAAAAAAAAATTTCTGGAAGCTAAAAATGCTTTCAGAAAATTATCTAAACATTTTTAAAAATAACTTTTGAACTTTAAAAACTATTTTTGACTTTTCATAAGTTATGTCAAATAGAACTTTAGCCGAGTGTTAGCAAAGCTAGATTCTCATAGCAAAGCACTTTTAGTTTTCCTAGACTTGATTGCTTTAATTACTCTATTTTATTCTTTCTTTAAAAAAATTATTAAATAAAAAATATTGCATGAGGTAGAATAAGCTAATTTTCTTGAATGATTTGAAATTTCAGAATTATTTTAATGTGTTATATATAAGATAATTGTTGTGAAAATTAATTGGAATATTGTAGTATATATATGTGTGTATATATATTTTTATATATATAAGATTTTTTTAGAGTAAAACTTCTAATGAGTTGAATGACATAAAACCAAATAACTATATTTGAGAAACGAGTTTAACTGAAATTTCAAATAAATAAAAAACATAAAGGGTTTCAACTATAAATAAATATATATATACAATACTGCTATAAACTCTGCCAGTTTGAGTTTATAACCTCTCTGACATTTCACGGGGTGAAGACGCCAAACACGGGTGCAATTGAAATTTTGATTTTGAAACACACGTGCTCAGCATGTGATCGTCTCTCACCCAAATTTCCTCCCCTCCACTGCCATTTGGCCCTGCTCCCCCAATTCTCCTCCCCCAGCTGCGCACCACCCAGATTCTCCTTCCTCCTTCCCAAGTGCCTCCCCAGCTCCAAATTTCCTCCCCCCACCACGATTTGGCCCTGGCTCCCCCGATTCTTCTCCCTCATTCCCAGTTGCGCACCAAAGCCCCCCCGCGATCGAGCCTCTCCGATTCTCTTCCCTTATTCCCTGGTGCCTCCCCAGCTCCAAATTTCCTCGAGTGCCCTAGATTTCCAGAGCCACGAGCCGTTGCGCTCGCGCACAACCCAAATTTGCAGAGCCAACACTGTAATTTGGCCTCAATTTCCTCCCCTCACGTTGCAAAAGCCGACACCTCCCTCCTTGATTTACATAGCCGAGCCCAGATTTGCAGAAGCCAACACAGACAAGTTTGTATGATTTCGGAAGCCGACCTGATTTGCAAAGCTTTCAGAATTTAGGAATTTTAGAAGAATTAGCTATTGTATTGTATGATTTTGACTAGAATTTAAAAATGTAAAACAATATATGTTAATGATGATCATATGAAATTGTTAATTTTTGAAAAACTACTGTTAATGATTTTGGAACTGAGCTTGAGAAAATTTTGGGACCAAATTGCAGCACGTGTGTGAGAGGCGATCGAAAGGGAATTTGGGTGAGAGGCAATCACATGCTAAGCATGTGTGTTTCAAAATTAAAATTTCAATTGCACCCGTGTATGTAAATTGGCATCTTGACCCCGTAAAATGTCAAGGACGCTAGAAACCTGGACTAGCGGGGTTTATAGTAGGATTATATATATATATAGGCACTCTTAGGCTGTATTATTAGTTAAACTAAATGGAAAAAATTGAAAGAGTATATAATGCATGTGTTTAGTTTTTATTTCATCATTTTTGAATAAAGATTTTTTAAAATAGTGAAAAAACAAAGCCTTGTATTATCAACAAAACTAAACAATACATTTGAAAGAAAATCAGCTCAATCACTGGTGAATGTGAAAAATAAAATAAAATAAAAACAACAAAAAAACACTATCCTTAATTTTGTTTTTATTCCCTATTATATACATTTATATATATATATAAAGATGAAATACATCTTTTAATTTAATTATTACCTGCTTATCAGCCTTAATTTCTTTAATCTTCCACTGTAGCCTTTATATCAATTGGAAAATATAATAAAATTGATCTGTTTCTATAGGTACTTTTGATTTTGGCATAGATTTTAAAAAATCAAAAATAGTTTTTAGATTTTTAAAAACTGTTTTTAAAAGTGTTTAAATAATTTTATAAAAATATTTATGACTTTTAAAAGTATTTTTAATCAAAATCAAAAAAAAATATATTTAAAAAAAATAGAAAAATAAAAAAATAAAAATAAAAATTATACTAAAGAGAATCTATAGTTTTCTTTTCTATTGGGATATAGTACTAGATATGCTCGGTTTGGCACCGACCACTCGACCCTTGGCAGCCAGCCATGGAATCACACAGTTTGAATGTACACTTATAATTTTCTTTTTCTTTGTTTTTGAAAAATGCTATTTGTGCTATTTGGACAGTATAAAATTTAAAATTTGAAAAATGATTCGCGAAGGAAAACAACAGGTGAAAAGTTAATTAATATTAAAAATAATGAATATTTAATAATACAACATGTGAAAAGTTAATTAATATTAGCAATAATGAATATTTAATCAAGTTAATTATATGATTTAGTGACATTTTTCTTTATTTCCTAAAGTATAATACAAACTATATTCTTTTTTGTTATTTGTAATTTTAGTTTTTTATTTAAAAAAATTGAAAGAAAATAATATTTTTTTATAGAAAAAACATATTTTTTATTTTTGTTTTTTTCATTACTTTTTAACAAATCAATAGTCAAAACCATTATTTCAATAAAATTTAATTGCATATGACAAACAGGTGATAGTAGCATAATATTTACTGATGTTTCTCACCGCCAAATTTTTTTTAGACTAATTAACAAATATAGGCAGAGAGGATTTTTATTTTATTTTATTTTATAGATAATTATAGTTTTATATTGAGGTAAAGATTAATGCTTATAAATTATAGTGATAACTATATTTCACCTTTGAATGATATGTATTGTATTTTACATAAGTAACGAAAAACTCATCGTGTACTTTTTCATGAGGAGGAGGAAATCTTTGATACTTTTGTAATACTAAATTTTTAAGACACAATCATATAAAATTTATATTTATAAAGCTCACATAGTTGTGTCTAAAAAATTTAATATTCTGAAACCATTTATTTTTGTTTTTTGTTTTTTTTTTTTTTTT
>QANX01001791.1:0-36083 GCA_003254975.1 Ochetophila trinervis | reverse complement strand
AAAAAAAAAAAAAAAAAAAAAGCCAAGTGCTGACATGTTTGGATAATTGGGACCATTTTAGTGATGTGAAAATTCATGAGTTTCTGAAGCTTTATTAAAGAAAAAACAGTTCATTCTAATAATTACTTTTAGATTTATTTTTCTTTTTTTTTTCCCTCTTTTGGTCTCATACTTTGTAATTTATATAATTTATCATCAGGGTTTTGTTGATTGTTGGCACTTAGTTATAATTTTTTTTTAATACTTTTATTGTACTAAAAGTTTTTTTAAAATATAAAAATATTTAGAAAGTTATTAATTTTAATTGATTTTAAAAAATAATAAATTTTAATAGATTTTATTGAATTTTAAAAATAATTTTGTAAATGAAAAAGTATAAATGAAATCTTAGCTATTTTTTTTTTTATGAATTCTACACAGAATTTATAAAATTTCATAAAAATATATAAATTTTTTTAAATTTTACAACTCCATCTAAATCAATTAAACTCTTAATTAAATATATTATCTTGAGTATTTTTTTTAAGAAAAAAAAGACCTACCTGTAGCGAGATTATAAGCCCATAAGTTATCTAATCAGTGGGTCAAACTCATGCATCTTTCCAATCCAGTGGGAATCTACACTAGGGGCCCATGTCACTGGAAACTTCTTCCTTCTTGTTTGATAGCAGTTGAGATGAACACTTAAGTGCAAATAGAACTACCAAGATTCGAATTTCAACTCCTATATTTACAGATATGAAAATTCAGCTGGCTTTTACCATTGAACTACACTATCAAGTATCTCCCTGAGTATTTATGCTATTGAATTTATGACATAAATTTTTTTACTTTTGAGCATTTATTGATGAGTAAAGTATTCTACATTCTACAAATTTAATAGCAAAAATTAATATTTCGGGAGTATCAGAAATTTTTTAGCTATGTAACTAATGTCAAAAAAACAAGACTTGCGTCACTTTGTCTTCAACAAGGCTGAAAAAAAAAAAAATTGCAACGTCTAGTTTCTCATCACAGAATTGGATTCTTTTTGGGGAAGCTTTTGACAAATTGTACATAGTTTTCATCTCAATTGTAATGTATAACTAATAAATTCAAATTAGGGATTTGTTTTTGTTTTTCAGTGAATAAACAAAGGATTTGCTTGAAGTGTCCTTCCTATGAGTTAGATAATAAATTAACATATGAATGAATCACTTTATTTTTTTGATAATATATGAATGAATCACTTGTTTGTGGATTTTTGCTACTTTTTTCGGTCCTACTTTTTTTTTTGTAATATTTTTCGGTCCTACTGTCGTATCGGATTTGGCATATGGTGGGCAACTTGGCAGGCTTTATTATTATGTCTCACATCAATATATTTGGTGGTTCACAAAAAAAAAAAATTAAAAATTAAAAAAATACAACAATGTATTTGGTGGTATTTAGCAAAAAAGTAAATAAAATACATTTGGTGGATGGTGCTTACAAGAGAGGTTGAATATTGGGCGGTTTAAAAAAAAAAACAAAAAAGCTTATTGCTCTCTGCAGTATTCCAAAATAATATATTCTAATAAAAATTGTTCCCTGTTGATCGAATTTCAGACACATTTTTTTAGAACCATAAGCATTTTTCCCATTTGAAAGCTGTTGTTATTCTGGAACAAAGTTACTTTGATGCTCCTGTTGGATTGAACCCTTTTACCACTTTTTTCCACAGAAGGATCCTCATCCATCCATTTTAATGTGGTTGAAATGGAATTGAGGATAAAAAGTTTTTGAAAATCTAGGATATAGTACTTTTCAAGCAAAAAGAAAAAGAAAAGTCTAAAATCTAATTTTTTTTTGGTAATTAAAAGTCTAAAAAGTATTACTTTTAAGGAAAGAAAGTCTAAAAATTATTGCTGGGTTTTTTGTTTTCATAACACTTAGGTTATAATATTCAAATTTAAATTTTTTGACCGAAAGCAGATAATAGTTTTGTTATTAGACTGTCGACTCTAGAAGGTGACAAAATTTTGGCAAGACTATGGTTCTGTATACACTTTATTGAGCTCTACATACTTTTTTTTTTGGTAATTAGCTCTACACAACTTAACATCATATAAAACTATATATATACATATATATATATATATATATTTGAATAAGCTGTGCGAAAAATATCATATAGATACTATGTAGTTTATTTTTATTTTATAGTAAATTTCACAGTTTAAAAATACTATATGTCATTGAAATTTTTTTGTTTTTTGATATTCTTTCTCGCATTGTAAAAGGTCATTAATATTTTCAAAAAATTTTCATTACCTCTAAACTTTTTAGCCTAATTTAGAATAAACTTTCAGACTTTGTATTTTTAAAAAACACTTCTAAAATATTAATTGTAGTCTAACATTTTTTTTTTCTCTTATACAACATGATAAAATAACTAAAATGCCATTTAAAATAAAATATTTATTTTTTGAAAAACATGCTATATTTTTTTTTTCTCTCTTATCTCTTTCCCTCCTCTCTCCTTCTCTATTTCTTTCTCATCTCTCCATTTTTCATTTTGTTTATGAAATAATACTCTAAAACATCTAAAAATTTATAAATATATATTTTTTAAAATAAATATTAATATGATTTTAGTTTATTTTAAAATTTCAAAATTAATAAAAAAATATATATTCATAGTTGTTATAACGTAACTCAAAAATTAATTATCCTATATTATAACCCAGAAATTAGTTATAAAATAAAACTATTAAAAACTAAAAAAAATTAATTTTTATGGTAAAACCCATAAAGTTCATTCTCCATTGTATTGGTTATCTAATTTTTTGATAATTATATTGGTTATCTAATTTTTATAGTAGAACTATTAACTAAAAAAATTATATGGTGAGAAAATTTATTATCTATCATAACTAAAAAAAGTATTAATAGTCTTAAGGACGATAATGTCAAAATTTATTAAATTTAAAAAGTATAAATGCTAAATATAAAGTATGTAAATCAATTTGTAAATCTGTAAAATTCAGGGGAACGTTTTTTTGTTGGTAAAGAAATTCAGGGAAACGTTGCTAAAAAGCTTTAATAAACTATATATGTTTCACTTATTATTTCGGTATACTTTTTTTTTTAATGTATTTATTCGTCAAAAAAATTATTAACCTTGGCCCCCCAAGTCTCAAAGGGCTTAACCGTTGGCCCAATAAGAATAGAGATTTGAAAATTCCCGCTCGAATTCAAAACAAATCGATTCCACAAGACCGGACAGAGAGAGAAAGAGAGAGAGAGAGAGATGGCGAAGATGAGAGACGAAGAGAAGCAATTGATGCTGAAAATCGCGAAAATCCTAGACGAAGCTCGAGCTTCCAACGTCATCCACATCCGCAAGCACAAGGAGCTCTCGGCCTTCCTTTCCAAAACGACGTCGTTGTGTCCATCGTCCCCTTCCCAGTTCTTCTCTGCCTTCTCCAAAACCCTTCTCCCTCTCTTCGGCTTCCAGAGGCGCGTGGTTTCCTCCGAGCGCATTGTCCGCTTCGTCTCTGCATTTACTACAACACGTGACCCCAATCACGCTTCCGATAGCGATGCCTTCTTGGAGAATTTCCTTCGGTTCCTCCTCGTTGCCAGCGCTGCTGCCAACAAGACCGCAAGGTTTCGAGCCTGCCAAATTATTTCCGAGGTGAGTTGTTTCTTTGTTTGGTTGATTGGAAATGGGAGGTAATTCAAGCTTCTCTTTTGGGGTGACGGAAATTTTGCTTCTTTTATTTTTTATTTTTCAAATGGTTTGGATTAGTATGATGGGGCTGTTATGTTTGGTACTAAAACGAATGATTGTACCCTGATTGGTTGCTGAGAAATAAATAAGAAAAAAACGAAGAGGAAAAAATGGAAATAAGAGCTCAGTATGGACTTTTTATTCCTTTATACAAATTTGGAGAAGTTAGGTAGATATGTGGGTTTGTAGTGAACAGCTTTTCGGTGAGATTTGAATATTTGATAGTAATATCGTTGCCTTTATTTATTTGTTTTTTTTTGCTTGTTTTCAATTTGGCTTTTGTAGATAATCATGAGGTTACCAGAAGATGCAGAAGTAAGCAATGAATTATGGGATGAGGTAATAGAGTGTCTGAAGCAGCGGGTGGGGGACAAGGTCCCTCTGATCCGTACATATGCAGTTAGGGCTCTTTCTCGTTTTGCAGCTGATAGTGATAACAGTGATGTCCTTGATTTATTTCTCGAGATTCTTCCTCTCGAACAAAATGCGGTAAGTGTCTTGTTCTAGTGTTTGGTTTTACCCACTTGTGTAGAAATCAAACATGCACCTTTAGCTGGGTTTTGAGAGGTTTCCCTAGGCTCAAAACCTAGTTGTATAATGTAAATTGTATAACATATGAGTATCTTGAAATTTTGGAAAGATATAAATTTATCTGTTTATATTTTTTAAGTTTATTTTTTCAAAGTAAACACTTAAAGAGACATTATATCATTTGTACGAGATTACAAACAATTTGCATGAATCTGCAAGGTTTGGTATGCTAATATATTAGTGCTCTAAAATCTGTTTGGACCTGTTTTCAATATCAAGCTATGGCAACTTTTCAGGAGGTCCGTAAGACAATACTGCTATCTTTGCCTCCTTCAAATGCAACTTCACAAGTTATTATTGATTGTACTATGGATGTTAGTGAATCAGTACGCAGAGCAGCATACTATGTTCTAGCAGATAAATTTCCTCTTCAAAGCCTTAGGTAATTTTCTGGTGTGTTTTCTGATTATGCTATTTATGATACCGATATTTTCTTTGTTTATTATTATTTAGTTACAAACTGTTGAATTACTGCGGATACCAAAAGCTGAAGCTGATAGGAGATGAACTATCATCTCATTTATATTTTCTCTAACACTCTCCCTCGCATGTATGCTTGTTTGGGTATTTTGGCCAAGCCTCTTTTGGGCTCTTTTTGGATCTTTACTTATATTTTTGTTTTTGGGTGGAGTTATTGAGTTTTGAACATAGAACCGCTAGGTTTTTTGGCTCTAATACCTTGTTGAATTATCATTGATCTCAAAAATTTAAGCTGATAGGAGGTAAATCATCGTATCTTTTATATTTTGTCTCTACTACAAACTTCTTAACTGCTTGAATATTTAGGAAGTGGGCCCAACTATTTACATCAAGTTAACACAACATGCTTTTAACATCCCCTCACATTTAGGTTAGTCCATTTGCATCTAACTACATTTAGAAATATCGGGGTTAATAGAATTTGAATACTAAATTAAATAGACATTAGTTTCTACTTTCTTTTACAAAGTTCATAAAATGCAAACCTAACAACTAACCATTGAAATTATGCGGATAGCATTTAGTCATATTTGAGTTATGGGGTTGCAGACAGTAAACTTACATGATGCAGTTAGCTAGTATGTTGCTTGCTGACAATGAATTGTTTTTTGTTTGAGCTTCCTAACTTTCTAAGTAAAGTTCCTTTCAATTTCCCGTGTTTGTAGCATTAAGCTCAGAACAGTTATTCTTCAGAGAGGACTTGCAGATCGTTCTGTTGCCGTCTCAAAGGAATGTCTTAAATTGATGAAGGATGAGTGGCTTACGAAGTGCTGCAATGGAGACCCTGTAGAATTTCTCAAGTATCTCGATGTCGAAACATATGAATTGGTAGGGGAGTCTGTAATGGGGTCTTTGTTGGAAGCTGGCTCAATTCAACTAAATGATGGTTCGAGTATCCAACAGTACATAGTGTCGGGAAGTGAGAGACCTGAAGGTTTGTTGGGTTTTCAGATTTTTATGTTTATTTGTTAGAACATGTATTTATTCAATGGTTCTTTATTATGCATTAGGTTGTAGGAGTAATGAAGGTATGTCCAGGTGTGAGACCGTTATATTAAGCACTAATCTATTCCAGAAGCTACCTGGTTGAACAAAGAATGACTGAATGGGGATGTAACTTACATCAGAACCTCAGGGTTGGGAAGTGGTGGATCAAAAATAATACATGGATTGTTATGAACCTTAATGTTTGTTGTTGGCCTAAGACTAGTTAGTTTGGAAAGTTAATATTGGATGCCCCTTACTGGTAATGCATAAACTTGATAATTGACCTGTTTTTGGGCTGATTATAAAAAAATAGTGCATAAGATTTGCTCTGTAATAATGTTTTCCTTCTTGATGTGAGCAGACGCAGCCGGTGTCACCCCAAGCATTCAACTTATGGAAGCAGAAGTTGCTCTTTATTGGAGGATGGTATGTAGGCACTTACAGAGAGAAGCACAAGTAAGTTATCCCATTTCTGGCAATTAAATTGTGTTGTTTTTCTTGTATGGCTTGTTGCTGATTGCTATTAGTAGGGTGAAATCTCAGACTTTAAGGGTTAGGATAAAGGTTGACCTTGTGATATGATACTATTGCACCTGCCATCTTTGACTGTCCATTATTCCTAAAGGGGAAGAAGACAAATTAAAATATGTTCAACCCAATATGTTTTCTTAGCAGTTAGCTCAAGTGTGCTTTGAAGGTCATAATAGTTGGCTTGTGCTTATTTGTTTTACCATCTACAAAGACAATTAAGTTTACATTTAATTTTTTCATGCATCTGTTTTGTAGTTCCTTTTCTTTTGGTCCATTAAATTGTATACTTTGTCCTATGGAGCTTCTAAATGTTGAAATAGGTTCTAGGTTTTATCAGTATCCATTTGAATGAGAATATTATCGAGCCATGAAATTAAGGAGACTGAAAGTTCTAGAGAGAGAGAGAGAGAGAGAGAGAGAGAGAGAGAGAGAGAGAGAGAGAGAGAGAGAGAGAGAGAGAGAGAGAGAGAGAGAGAGTGGTAGGCGTCTTAACTAAGCTCAATGCAAATTGACATCAACTAAAGATTTCTTTGCTTGGTTCAGTCCAAGTTTGAGAAACTCTGTTTTAGGGTCTAGAATGATCTTGGCTTTGGGTTGGGATTACTTACTCACTTAAGATGCTGGTGCAGAACAACGAGAGAGAAGAGAAGAGGGATCTTAGAATGTGATGGAAGGAAGTGAGAAATAGAAGAAAGGGAGAATATAGACCAACTGGATATAATTATACTAAGAGATGGAGAGAAAGACAAAAAAGAGAGAACAAGGAAAATTTAGAGATTGAAAATAATTTAACTTATGGTGTAAGTAAGATTTTAAGGATTTCACTCTTATGATAGAAATTACATGCATCTCCTAGAACTTACTAAGTTTTAGGAAAGTAATCAGATGCTTTTGTTACTGCCATTCTTCAATTTCTTTGTCTCATGCATAAATGAGTGCAAAAAAAATTGTCACATTTATCAACACCATTAAAATGCTACTTTCATTCAAACCGCATTATTCCTAAAGACTTTTAAAATTTGGACTTCTTGTTATATATGGCATCTTATCTCCCAAACTTTTGAAATTGTTACTATAAGTAATGTAAATGCATATGGAGTGGTGTATGTTAAACCAATTATGCTTTTTTCTAACCATTTAAGGGTCTTTGCTTTTGCTTGAACAGGCAAATGGGACTGGTGCAGCTGCCACAATGGGCACTGAAGCAGCAGTATATGCAGCAGAAGCTTCAAAAAACAATGACCTCTTGGAGAGAATCCTCCCTGCTACTGTTTCTGATTATATAGACTTAGTCAAAGCTCATATAAATGCAGGTGGGAATGAATTTCAAGTTCCTTTTTTGTTGAAACGAGCAATGTCTAACTTGTACTCCCTAATATGTCCTGATATATACAGGACCCAATTATCACTTTGCATCTCAGCAACTTCTATTGCTTGGTGCTATGCTTGATTTCTCCGATGCTACAAACAGGAAGGTAGCTAGTGCATTTGTGCTGGAACTCTTGCACAAGCCTTTTGACCATGAAGTAGATGAGGATGGGAATATGGTTGTTATAGGAGATGGTATAAATCTTGGTGGTGATAGAGACTGGGCTAATGCAGTTTCTGGGTTGGCACAGAAGGTACATGCAGCTAGTGGTGAATTTGAAGAGGTTGTTCTTAGGGTTATAGAGCAGCTTGCTCAGCCTTGCAGGGAAAGAACAGCAAATTTTTTACAGTGGATGCATTGTCTTGCAGTGACTGGCCTTCTCTTTGAGAATGCAAAATCATTGTATTGGGTTCAAAGGAGATGTATAGAACCTACAGAACTTCTACAGTCTTTACTGCTTCCAGCGGTAATTAGTTTACTAAATGCCTCTATTCCTTTTTTGTTTCTAATTTGTTTTTCTTCTCAAATGCACAAGAATAGTGTTAAACGGGCTTGATAGGGTATCAGGTTTTTTGGTTGAGGTTTTGGATTCATTTACCCTCCAAATTAAGAGACAGGAAGGGTACTCCATTGTGTAATTTTACTAGATTAATAATCATTGGTGTACTATGTGGAACTTAATTTTTCGAAACATTCTTTGAGTTATATTCAAACTCTATTTTCTAGGTTGTAGAGATTGGGAAAATGTTCCTTTTTTATACCCTTTTATACATTATAGGAATTTTATACTGAGCCCCCATACCATTACAAATACTATGTTGTTAGTGTTGAAGACAGTTATATAATATGCTCCATACTAGTCCATGCAACATAGATCTATTATCTTCTTTTTGAGTTGTTAACATAGATTCTATGGACTTTAAATTGCAGGCTAAACATGGTCATCTGGATGTGCAGAGGATTGCCATCAGGTGTCTTGCACTTTTTGGGTTGGTAGAGAAGAAACCGAATGAGGAACTAATAAAGCAGTTAAGGCTTTCATTTGTAAAGGGCCCCACTCCGATTAGTGTAGTGGCGTGTAAGGCATTATTTGATATTGGGATGTGGCACACTCCTCATGTAGTTGATAGAGCTTTGGGGCAGGATTTTTCATCACAACCCCAGGACAATGAGGTTGCTTATAGTCCTGTAGCATTTCCAGATGCAGATGTGAATATGGATGTTAAATTGCTTGATCTACTTTGTGCTGGGCTTGATAGAAGTGATTGGGGAAGCATTTTAGCAAGTGATGAGAATGAATCAATTCAAGCTATTCTTGGAGAGGGATTTGCAAAGATTCTTATTTTAAGTGAGAACTACCCAGGCATACCTGCTTCTTTACATCCTTTTCTCTTAACCAAGCTCATAGGTTTGTACTTCGGCAATGAAACAAAAAACCTGCTAAGGTAGATGGTCTGTTTTATATTACTTTTGTTTCTATCTTTCTTATCTTATTTATGAGGATAGCCATCAAACTTTATTACTCATCTATTTAACCAGGTTGAAACAGTGCTTGTCGGTGTTTTTTGAGCATTACCCTTCTCTCTCAGTTAACCACAAGGCAAGTAATGTGTAGTCTTGTATGCGATGAATTTCCATAAGTTTACTTATTGGAGATTGAAATAACAAGTTAAAGCTAGATGAGCCAATCACAGAAAATTTGATTTTTGAAAATGCAGAAGTATTTATCCAAGGCTTTCATTCCAGTCATGCGTTCTATGTGGCCAGGAATCAATGGAAATGCTGGAGGTTCTTCGCATGTGGTGTCCAATATGCGCAAGCTTGCAGTTCAAGCATCACGCTTTATGCTGCAGATGATGCAGGCTCCTTTATATGCAAAGGAGATGGAAAGGGAGGATGGAAATGGTAGTAGGGAACCACCAGAAATTGTAGATGGTACTGTGGAGCCTCCACTTGAGTGTGGTGAGGAGGGGCTTGCAATACGTATAGCCACAGAGGTAACTGTTTGCAGCTTATCCTACAATGTATTAAATTGCTTAACCCACAGTTGAAATTTTAAATCTTATCAGTTTTATATTTGTCAATATTCCATATTCTGAAGCTCTAAATTTACATGGCATTTACTTCACCATGTTATACCTGTTAGCGTATGGCTTTTTGATACATTAAATACATATCCTTGGAAAATAGGCAATTTCAGTGCTTAGACGTGTAAACACATCTCATCAGAGTTAATATGATATGGTTATGGTTGTCCCTTAGTCATGAACTTTTATATTTCATTGGTGTAAAGGGCTTTAAATGGGATCGATTTCAATACAACGGCGTTAATTTTATAGTCAATTTTGGAATTTTTATCAATTTGATTCTAATGGCAACTAAATCCTTTTATTATTTGCTCCTGTGAAAGGATGTCGTTCATAGTTTGATTTGTGATGGAAAGCAACTAAGACAGCAAGTATAAATCCTTCAGTTATGTGTCCAAAAATAAAAACTGATGAGTATATTGTGAGATTTTATGTATTATTCAAGAATCTTATTTTTCATGTACCAAGTTATTTTTTAAAGGATTTATGCTCAGTTGGAGAATGATTACCATGACATCTTAGCCTAATGATGTGTGTGTTCATTGGGTTGAAGAAAATTGCAGACTTTGACCTTGTTAATTTGTTTTTATGCTTTATTTAGGTGACAAGCTTTGGTGCAAAGAAGACACATGCTGAAAGGGCATACATCTCAGCATTATGCAGAGTGCTTGTTTTGCTCCATTTTCGGTTGTCTGAACAAGGGGTAATTCAATTAATGAAGAGGCTTATAATTTGTGTTATGGAATCTGTATCTGCAGAGAAGGATATTGTAAGAGAGTTAAAGCGGATGGCAACCCATCTTAAGACAGCAGATGGACATCCAGATCAGGAACAGCTGCAAAATCAAGCTAAACTTATTTTTGGTAAAGTCCTGTGCTCTTTTGCGGTAGAAACACAAAATAATTCTTTGGTATAGTTTGCTTTTCCATATGGTAATAATTAGTTTAGAAATTTGTTCTAGAAAGATTCTGCTATACAGGAATGACTTTATTTGGGCTGATTGTTATCTGTTTCCCAAATGATCTATCATCAAGCATCAGATATATTGATGGCAATATTACCAAAAAACAGAAGACATATTGATGGCAAGACTAATGAGAAAGTGAGGATTTATTTAAATATTTTTGAAATCTAATGAAGTAATGATTATAGGATCTGTACTATTCTTGCAAGTTTTGGGCACAGGTTTCTGACAACAGGTCACATGCTGAGAGTTGAATAGTGTCTTCAGACACGGACAAATTGTGACCTTAAAGCCGTACTAAGTGTTATGTCTATTTCTATTTATGCAAGTAACATTTCTCTTATTTGATCTTGCATGCTACCAAAATTTGTCATTTGCTGTTATCACGACAAAATATATGTTGATATATAGCCTATTCCTGTCTCTACCGTTGTTTTAATTCTTCTGCCTATTCCTTTTATAGGGAGGTTAGAACTAGACTGCAACTTGGATCTCACTGGTTCTTTTGAAATACCACAAACACCAGCTCCTCGCTCTACCCAGCCGACTCGTTCAAGAAGACGAGTCAGGCAGCAAGAGGCATCTTCTGATGAAGAAAGTTCACCCACCTCAGTTGTTCCTAGTATTTCAACCACAATAGGCCCTCGATCAGAGAGGGCAAGCAAGGCTGCAGCACTTACTAAGATGACTACCAGTAGAGCCCCCAGGATTTATGAAGATGAAGACGGCAAGGAAGAAGACTCGGAGGTGACATCTGATGAGGATTCTGATGCATCTGATCAGTTCACAGAGTAAGTGGGTTGGCATGATAGACAGACCTCTCATCTACGACTACAAGTAACCTGTTGAACTCTAATCCAACATTATCCTTTTATTGTCTTATGCTTATTTTTTCCGGTTAGACTGCAGATTTTGTACATACATATTTGTAAATGGGAATTTGTAAGGTGTCATAGAATGTTTATTGGAGTTGGATTTGTTGTGCAACTTGTAGACTGGTACATTCCATTAAAATATCAAGAAAATCTGTACTAGTATCAATGTTACATTGTTGTTCGTGTATACTAAAGGTTTAGTGATGTAATGATGCGTAAGAGTTTAATTAAAAACATAGTATTCTTGATTCTCAGCAGGGGAACAAAATTTGTCATCCGAGTGAAACCCTGCGGAATCTAAAATCCACACTATACCCAACCTCTTCTACCTCAAGATGCTCTCATTTCCATTAGATTTCAGATTTTCTCTATATTTAACAATTTCCAGTTTGTTATAATTGCCACTCGACTCCAACAACCTTCTATGGTCACCACTCTGTTTACCACTCTGCTGGATTACTAGAGAAAAGAACACTATCATTGAAAGGCCATGGATTTGGTCCCAAGAGTAACCTTAGCAGTAGATAATCTATCATTATGAAGATTACCCTTCAAGTATATCAAACTGTGGTTAATAAAAATGAACCTTTTCCCTCCTCTTCTCGAATCACTGTAAATTAGTTGAATTCTCATCCATCACTTTTCTTTTTTTGTCTTATGGTACTTTATACTGGTTAGACTGCAGATTTTGTACCCATGCACATGGGATTTATAAGATGCATGTTCAAGAAGTTTCTTGGAGTGCAACTTGTAAAACTAGACAAACTGTACGAGTATGAATATACATGCTTGTTCATGTTTACTTAAAGGTTGAATAGGTTAATTGAAAACTTCATTCTCTTGATGCTTTGAGTGTTATTTACTTTTTGTTTGATTGGAAATATAGATCTTTAGTATAGATGTATTAAGTTTTGAATTCATCAAGTGTAAACATAAATTGGACTGAAAAGAGAGGAAAAAAAGGCTTTTGGGGTGGAAGTCACTTCCTATTTGATAATATCATTTTTTGATATTATTTTTTTAGTATAAAAAATTAAAAATATAATTAAATACATCAAATTTTTATATTTGTTATTTCAATATAGAATCTACTATATTTATTCACCACTAGTTATTGAAAAATTAAAAAGAGAAATTTGTTTATATATATATATATATATATTTCTCTGGGTTGATATCAAATTTCGCCAGTGGAGAGAAACCAATTGAGTCCGTCCTCTTCATTTTCCGGTACCGGCACTTATTCCAGCTTATTTCATTTGTTCGACGGTGACTGTTATGCCTCCTTCAAAGTTTACTGTTTTATCATTATGGTCAATGTTTTTCCTTTGTCGCAATAAAACCTTATTTTATCAAAAAGGTCGATCTTAAGTTGTCGATTTAAGATATTAAAGCTGTAAAACAAATTCGGGTTTTGCCAAAAATGTAGATAGGTTATGTGCCACGATAGAAAAATACGAGAAAGAAAGAGGAAAAATGTGATTGGGTTTTGTTTTTGATGATTATATGTTTGTGAAATTGTCTCACTGAACTTAATCTCCTGAGGAAATGGGTTTTATTGTTGGTTCTGAATTGTTTTCTTTGTCAACCAACATGCTGAAAAGACTACATGAACCATAATTGTAAGCCAATAAGAGAACTGCATCTTCCAAGGGTCAAAGGACCTTTGATTGTGATATTTGCTTTAACTTTTGCCCATTGGCAGGGGAATCCATTCCATGCAATGCAAACCTGTGGGTGATATGAGTTTGGACCATCTCTTATTATGTAACTTTAGCTAAGAAAGGAAAGCTAACGTTTACTGTACAAGTTGCATAATTCTTAAAAACAGTTATGGCAGCTGAGGACAAAACTCTAGTGGAAATCTTAGAGGAGCACAACCCAGTTGACCTTGCTAAATATATCAACTATGTCAGTGCCCACAAGCTGGTGCTATAGCAACATTTTCGAGGGCAATCCGGGATACTTTCGATAGAAAGTTGGTCATGGAGCTGCAATATGAAGCATATGTACCAATGGCAATAAGATGCATCAAATCAATATGTTCATCTGCAAGATCATCTTGGAGTCTCTACTCCATTGCAGTAGCCCATAGGATGGGCCCTGTTCCGGTTGGCGAAACGAGTGTCTTCACTGCAGTCTCGGCTGTGCATAGGGCTAATGCATTGGAAGCATGTAACTTTCTTATTGATGAGTTGAAGGCATCGGTGCCCATCTGGAAGAAAGAGGTGTATGCAAATGGAGAGGTTTGGAAGAGAACTCAGAGTTTTTGGAGAGAAGGTTAAATCTTGGGAAGGATGGAAGCTGCTGTGGGGAAAATGGTTCAGGTCAATGTGCATGATAGGTTGAGCTGTTGTGGAGCTGAGGTTAAGGTCAAAAATTAAGTTGATGACTGTATCAGTGATCAGTGAAATTGGATTAGAAGAAGTTTTCTTAATGTTCCTTTCCAATTTTCTCTTATGTTTTATTTATTTATTTATTCATCCTGTGTTTGAGTTTTGTTCTCTGTTGCAGCAATACTGATAATGAATGAACGAATGAATAAACAATAAATACAGTACTTCAAATTCACTTAGATAAAGAAAAAAGAACTGAAAAAGTTTTTGTGATAGGTTCCTATTTGATTGTAACTTTTTTTTTTTTGGCCCCTTAACCTTAGCGTCGACCAAACCAGGAGTGTCACCGAATTAGGTAGTCTGCATACATCTCTCTCTCATTTCATGTGCTGAAAAGATTTGGATTTCTGAATATTTAAGTTTTCCATAATGGGCGATGTGGTCTAGTATATGCTAGATGCCGACATCCCAGTTTACATTGGATGTCGACGTCCTTATGACTAATAAAGTCATCTATTACCACGTTGTCCAATTAAGTTGTAATTTGACCAGTCAAATTTCACTATATCAATCTATCTGTATTTTTTAATGTTTAAATTTTATATTTCAATATAAAAAGTTAAACGAGCTTAATTTAGGTGAAATTTTTTTAACACGAACATGTAATTACACGAGTTTATATTTTTGAAAGTTTAATTTTATATATTTTAATATCACAGTTTAAAGAGTCAGAATTGCATGATTCCTTTTTTTTTTTTTAACAAGTTATAATGGGATGCAGATGTGATATTGAGCTATATTACACCAAGCTTCTTATTCTCACTGCTTTTTTGACACTGTTTTAGGATGACTTAGCAAATTAATTGATAATGAGAGAGAGCAACTCCATTTACATTTTGGAATTGCCCTAACACAGCTAGTTTGGAATACAAGGCAAAAAGAAAATTTGGACTAAAATGCTGCAGTTGTGATTTATTATAGCTTCAGTTAAGTAATATTAACCACGCAGTACTTTTTCTTTTTTTCTTTTTTTTTGGTAAAAACCCAGTACTTGTGAATTCTACTTATAAATATTGCATCTAAAAATAATGATACGATAACTTCTTCTTTTTTTCTCTGAAGATATATTGCCTTTATAAATGTATTCAAATATTCCATTTAAACTTCATGAAGTTTGCACTAATTACAATTTAGTTACTTTTATGGGGTATGAGTGATATAAATCAAGAGATGAATGGAACAGTAGGAAATAGAAATGATAATCTTTTGAAATTTAAAAGAGGTTGATAATATTTTTGCAATATAAGATATCAAATTGTATTTAAGTTAAACTTTAGAAGATATGAATGATATAATCTTAAATGTATTATATGTAATATGAAATAAATATAGAAAGTTTGGATCATAAATATATATAATTTCTTAAATAGAAATATTTTTATTTTATTAAAATAAAAATTGTTATTAATAAAATATTATTAGATAAATCTATTTTATGTCATTGATAGTTTTTTTTTTGGTAATGACTTTTGTTATTAAAAATATACTTTTAATGATTATTTTCATTTTAATAAAATAAAATTATTTTTATTGTAGAATTACTCATATATATATATAAAGTTTGAACGTTACATTTATTTCTCTCAAATTTAGTAGTTAGATTATAAATTCATCAATATTTTGCATGCAATTTTATTTTATTTTGGTTGGAAATTCACAAATTAAGTATAATATGCGGCTACACTTGCTCAACTTGGTAATGAAAAAGCCTACGACCACCAAGGTCTCTACCAGTCAACGTGTTTAACCAAACACACAAAAAAGTGTATATCGATTCAGCTAAAGAAAAAAAAAAATATGTATTTTAGTCAGATTATTTTAAAATATATTTAATAATTTTAAAATGTCGATTATTATAAAAGTCTATTATATATGACAAACAATGATAATACATCACTAATAACAATTATTAATAACTGCACATTTTAAAATTATCAGTTTTACTGTATAATAGTTTAACTATATATATGTCTGGATAAAAATGGTTATATACATGTAGGAGAACATACACAAACATTCTATATGTATATAAGTTATTAACTTTTCAAGTAGGGTTAAGGGACATATTAAAGCCAAACCCACAATTATATATGATAAACAATGATAATACATTATTAATAATAATTATTAATAACTGTGCACATTTTAAAATTATCCGATATAATTTATAATAATTTAACTATATATATGTGTGTGTTAGTGGATAAAAATGGTTATATACGTGTAGGAGAACATACCCACACATTCAATATATATATAAGTTATGAACTTTTCAAGTAGGGTCAAGAGACATATTAAAGCCAAACCCACAATCATCTACGTAATCGAAAAAAGCTGATTTTGGGTCAATAATAAACAATATTTTTCTTAATTTCTAAAATTTACAGGCCACAAGTTGAGGGATTTGTTTCTCTCTTTTTTTTTTTTTTTTTTTTTTTTTTTTTNCTTTTTCTTTTGTTAGTGAAATGACACCAAGCCCACTTTTTGCTATTACAAAAGGTAGATTTGAAGAGAGTATTTAAATTTTCAAATTAATTTAGTCCCCACCATGCAAAAAGATAAGCTTATAAATGGGTCCCAATTTGTATATATACTTCCAAAGAAACCCTACTATAAAATAAATTCTAGGAGTAGACAATAGGGTCTTCCTAAAAATCCTTCATACTGCCTTTTTAGAATAAAGTGGTAGTAAAGTGGAATTTTGCATATGCATGCCATATAAGCTGTAAATTTGCCCACTTTGCCCACTTGCATTGCAAATTTCTTCGTGGACACTATTTTATAACTTTTACGTATTTTTTGACTTGTCATGGTGTTTAAAGTAAAATATCAAGATCGTTTTAAAAAAAGATAATATAATACATTAAAACGTAAAAGATACAAAGGAAGGTCCCACTCTTTTAGGAAGTTTTTGCAAATTATTATTATAATTTTATCAAATTGGGGACAAAGCCGAAAGGAACTATAAACATTACCACATTATGGGAAGATAGAACGTCCATACAATCATTACTTAGAATGTCCAAAATTCTTTGAATAGATTTAAAAAAAAATTAATATTACGATCTAGATTAAATTTTGAATACTAAATAATATGACAGTAAATTAATAACTAACAAATTAATACAACTCACAATGCATAAGGTGTCATATGATCATTTTTGGTCTTAAATATATATTTGATAAATAAATCTGGTAATCCTAGTATATATTATAGAGTTATAAAAATAATGATCCTATAACTATACAACTAAGGCTATTAAGATAATTTACAACCTTATTTCATTGAAAAATAATGCAAGGCTAACTATACACTTGTGGATACCATTTAATTTATTAATAAAATGTTGCTATCCATTATTAATTAAAGTTTTAAACTCTGTTTTGCAAATTGCCTTGAAAAAATTCAGGACGTGAAACTAAAGACAAATTGATTGTTATTACTTAAACTAAGCTTTTGAGTGAACCGTTTAAAGATTTAAATAATGCCCATAATAATAATAATAATAATAATAATAATAATAATAATAATAATGCTGCGAAGAATTTAAATTTAAATGGAGTACTATAGCTTAGATGAGAGAGAGCATATTTAGTCTGGTGATCCTAGCAAATAACAACAACTAATAATATACATTTAATTTCATATATGCATGCATCGATTTTACATGTAAATTAAATATTTTAAAATATTCTGTGCGAAATGATTGATATTGTAACAAAATAGTTAAAATTGTAAGAGACGTTTCTATAATATATATATATATATACATATTTTAAATATTCACAAAAAAAAAAAAGAGAAGAAATTGTGAGATGGGTATGCTTCTTCAACAAATTCCGTATAATTCAAAAAGACAATAATTAATAGAACAAATTGTTTTCTAAAAAAAAAAATACATAAAAGTATTTGTGTGCATTATGGAATAATTGTTTCAACGTCAACGCTTAGGAAAAAAAAAAATCACATTGGGATTCCATTTCTCACATGATGATCTCATCATAAATTGGAAGACCCTCCCCATCAATGATCCTTTTACTTTCTCATATTTAATTCCTCTTTCTACCTTGGAAAACCATAAAATTACAAACTAAATGCACAAAAAATTCAAACCCAACCGACACGTCGCCGGCCTTCCAATCATGTATCACTAGGATCAACAATATATTTTAGTCTACTTTCTTTTAGTAATTAGTAATTCTTTTAATTAAATTATAATTAGTGAAAACTTTAAAAAGTTTAGGTGAAATATTTCCAATTATACATAGATGGACTTTTTTTTTGTTGGTAAATATACACAGATGGACTTGCGTATAACATGCGGCAAGAAAGAATATATATATTTGTAAATTTCAAAAGAGAATATAATTAATATGACCAAATTTGCACGTAGCATGCATTATAGAGTCATGGAAGTCTGTGAAGCAAATAAACAAATAGGTAGCGGCGTAATGTCATTTTCCTTTCTTTCTTTTTGTATTTTTTGTATTTTTATTTTTTTCTCTGAATCAAAAGGTGGGCGTGATTATGCATGCATGAGTACTAAAAAAGAAAAGAAAAAGATTACTCCGCATGCTTTTCCACACAAGAGGCGTGAAACCGACCATTTCAATGCAAACGACAAGAGTTTTAATGCTTTTATATATACCACCCTTGGAATTTTTTTATTTTTATTTTTAATTTGGAAACATACACACCAAGTCTTTTGGTAAATGTTTGCTAATTTATTCCTTTATTATTTCTTACAATAATTAATTTGGATTTACATATTGAGAACAATTGTATGAAATTTATAAGAAATAAATGAAGATAAGGGATTGAAATTTGAATGTATTAAATTTAAAAAAAAAAAAAGAGATTGTAAGTGTAAGTTTAAATATGTTAAAGTATGTAACTTAATTTCACTCAACTTTTTAAAAGTTAAAGTTTTCAAATGGTGCTAATATAGCGTTAGAGGAAGTACTTTCAAAATCTGACAATGTTAGTTTTCAAAAATTATTTTATTTTTTATGAGTTAGGCCTAAAAGGCTGTTAAAGTATACAATTTCAGTTTATCTTTCATTTGAACTTTTGAGATTAAGTGGTTAAACATACACTTGATAATTGTAATTTGATTTTCTATGCTTACTTTTGTCTATAAAATCAAATAAAGAGTACACTGCTCGATCAACATCCATGCATACTTTCTTACTTTATTAGTTTGCATTTTCTTTTGTTATCTGAATAATGGAGTATATATCGTTAATTTTTTGGTACAATAAGGTTCTAATATTAATATAACCTACAAAATTCGACCCATCATAGCGCAGAAAAATTGTGAGGTTAAGAAAGTGGCATCTTAGGTCCAATATTACAATAATAAATTAATATGATGGCAGAAGTTTAGGATCATGTGCTCAACCCATGTGCCTTGTGCAATTTTTGACTTACATGCCCAAATTTAAGTCTCCTCTTTTACTTCTTCTTTATTCTCAAGTTTCTTTAAAATAAATATTCTAGGAAGGTAAGGGTCATAATTTATAAATCCATGCAATTCATTACTTTATAAAGAATTTTATGTCAATTTACATTGTAATATTTTTTATGACAAGCAAATAAAAATATATACTGAACTTCGCGATAAAAAAATTTCTAATATTATTAAGGTTTGAATTTAGGATATCAAAATTATCATCAATGATCATTGCACTAAAAGGCTTGTATTCTCTCCCATTTTCTGTAATTTATTTGTTTGTGAGCAATTTTAATTCAAACCATTAATTCGTACTTTTATCAACCGTGTTTTCGATTTTCACCCTCTACGATCCTTTATATTGGTGGACCTAAACTAAAATGTATTATTTGTCTCCAATAACTACAAATTAATTAGTCCTTTATGAAGAATATGAAGAATATCAAGTCATAATTTATGCTGCTAGCTTGAGGTTAATTATTGATTAAGGGGTTGACGATTTTGGATTCCCACTTCAAGGCACAAATACAATTCTCCACCTTAATTTCATTTTCCTTGTTTTATGGGAAATAAAAATATGTGGCCCATCTATTAATTAATCAAAAATTATATATTATGCCTAACCTTGAAAATAATAATTCACAGTTTTTATTTTTTTATTTTTTCTATTTTTCTGTAGCTGGATCACAGTGGAAAATTTATCATATAATAATAATAATAATAACGGTTAGATTTCCAATAAAATAAAACGACTATATTGAGAATTCAATGTCGATCATGTGGGGGGCATCGGGCATGGAAATGATGAAAATGACTCAATAATGTGTTTTGTAGATTGAATGCATTCAATTAAAGTTTACCAAAATAAAAAGAATGCATTCAATTAAAACTTGCTTCCTGAGATGGTTCTTAGTTTGAAATTTAAGAATCTTTTTGCCCAAAAATTAAAAAAGAAAGAAAGAAAGAAAGATTCTAGTATTTTATTATATATGAATAATAGGACTTATTTTCTAGGATCGAATTCTGGAATTTGCACCTGTCTACAATATGAATTTGCACTTAGATTTAAATCTTTATAATTAGCATGTACCCCTTTAAATTTTTAAACTAAATTATACGAGTTGTGTATGGTTTATTTTACCAAATTTACCCATCGAAAACATGATTGGATAAACTGATAAGAAATCAATATTTAAAGGAAAATATAAAAGTTTATAGTTTGGAAACAAAGTATAAAATATGTCATAATTTGATAGGCAAAATTAATATTAATCTTTTTTTTTTTAAATTTTTTTATTATCCAAATATTATTTTTTCCTACTTAAAAAGTAGACCTGGCAAAATGCTACATGACACGATAACACGATACGAAACGACACGATAATTTACGGGTTTGGGTCTTCAATATTGAAATCAGATTGATATCAGTATCACATGATAAGACATGATAAAAAAATAGATTAAAACACGTTAACACGATAATAAAAATATTAATTTAATTATTTTTTATAGCTAGTTTTTTACATTATTTAAAAAAAAAACTATAAAATTCATATTTTATTTCATTGAAAAATAATAATTTTTATATTTATTTATATATTGATATTTTATTTTAAAATTCTATCTTTTTTATTACTTCTATTGGATGTAGAATTTTAGTTTAGTTTATAATATTTTAAATATTTTTAAATTGACAATTGTAATGCATATTTTATTTTCTTAGCCATAATAAATATTTAATATAATTTTAGTTCGTAATATTTTACATATTTTGAATTCACAATTATTAATTATGTAGAATGATTTAAGTATTATATTTGTGTGGTTTGTTTTTTTTTAACATGTATTAAGTATGTTGTTTTAGTTTTTATTTTTGTTTGTAAAATGATACAAATATTTATGTTTGTATGTGCTTTATTATTTTTTTAGTATGGACTATGAAATATAAATCAAATATATTTTTTATTTTTTTAAATAATTTTAAAAATAAATTTAACATGTTAATAAGTTAGGTAACAGATTACACGATAATTTTATAAACGAGTTTTAATAAATTTTTTTTAAACAAACACAAATACTATACTACACAAATATAACACGATACAACACCTTGAAAGATTTTTAATGCATGATCTCACTCTACAACTATTTAGTAAAATGAATCGTGGGGTACACGTCATTGGACGTTAATAAATCGGTGTTTATATGCATTTAATATACAGTTAATTTAGGTGAAGAATTTTATTACAATGATCATAAACAGTCTTTTTTTTTTTTGATGAAAGTGATCATAAACAGTCTTGTAATTTACGCAAGTCTCATTAATGCATATAACTATGCAAACTCATCTTGCACTTTTGAGGCTATGCATTATTTCTTTTTTTCTTGTTGATGAATAATTTGAATTTGGCTTATTGTCGAGAAAATAATAGTTTTTACCATTGTGGTGCTTCTGTAAAACTTTGAAGCTATGCTTTTTATTTATTACAGTTTAGAAAAGAGATGTTTTATACTTAGAGAATATTAAATCTCTGACTTGGTTGTGCCTTCTGAAGCTTCGCATTTGAGTCTCCTATAGTTTTTCTATTTTAAATTAGAATATTATAGTAATCTGACAAAAATAACTTATTTAATGTAAAATTGAAAATTTGAAGATAAATAAATACAAAAAAACACATATGTATATATAAAATATTAAAGATATATGTTTATAAATATTATAAACACAAATAACATTATTGGTGGAAGTTTATTTGAGGTTCTTCCATTATAAATATTTTTGTTCATCAGCAAATTATATGTTATTATAAAATCTATATGATCACAAACGAACTTATAACCTATTAAAGGATTGATTATTTACAAAAGAAAAAAAAAGTATATAAAAGATTGAGATTCTGATTTATTTTCTAGAAAAAGAAAAAAGATAGCGAACACTTCTAGTGTGGGGTTTTTTTTTTTTTGATGAAAATTCTAGTGTGGGGTTTGGACTCTAGAGTGCTATGCCGTAAGATGTGACATTGTGTCCAATAAAATTGGAAATATAAAATTAAAAAATAAAAAGGACCAAAGTGATCGGCCAAATTTTATATCCCACTGTTTCATGCGCAATCAGGTCATATCAATCGAAAATTTTAAAAATGGTTTAGCTAAAAATATAAACAACTTTCGGTTATGAATCTGATTTAAAAAAAAAGAGAGTTCCGTCGGGCCGGATTAAACTTTAAATTTTAAAAATCGGTGCCCTGCTATATGGGTATTAAATTGGATTTCGGATTTAATATCAATTTCGATTTTCGAATTTAAAGTTTAAGTTTATATTTTAAATTTAATTTAAAAATATTTTTTAATTAAAATATATTATATAAAAAAGATAAATTATATTATTATATTTATACATAAATTTAATATTATTATACATATTAAATAAATAAATTATTTAATTGCTTAATAATTTTTAAAATTCAGTTCAATAATTATTATTCAAATCTATATATACACAATATAAATAGTTAATTATTAATTATTTATCATATTTTTTTTATTAATTTAGACCAATAGTTATTTAAAAATATAAAAAAATTAAAATAAATTATATCGAACTAGCATTTAGGCCGGCCCAATAGGTAGCCCAATACTTTAGGTTTGGAGTTGGGTCTATTTAAGATTTAAAGTTCGAACTCAGTCAAAGACAAAATTGGGCATTTTCGAGCTCGAGCTATATCGAATTTGAACTTAATTTGGACTGGATTTTTTTGGACGGATTTATCAGATTTTGAGGTTTTTTTACTTGCCTATTAATGCATATGCATAAGGCAAATTCATATCTAGGTTGTATTTTTATTCTTCAAAAAAATATCTAACTTCATTTCAATATATATATATATATATATATATATATATATATAGCTTGTATTTTTTAAATAAGTTTTCCGTGTGACAACTTTGTAGGAGGAAAATGTTACATGTAGATCATTAAGAACTTCAATTTCAATATTTGAGAAAGTTGAGATGAAGCATTTTCTTTCAAAATATGTGTTATTTTCAGATTTCTTAATTAATCAAATTAATTTTTAAAGGTCTTACCTTTCATATATATATATATATATATATATATATATGCACACACACACACACACCACATATGATCTAATACTATAAATAACATATATATATATATATATATATAGATATACATATAGAGAAATGGTTTAGCATGCTATCTAACTTATGTTATAGTATCACATGATGATTGCTTTTGATTTTTTTTATCTATTGGTTATGAATTATTAATGGGACCTAGATGTTATGTGATATTTAAGTGGTTACCATTAAATGATTCATTTTTCCTTATTAAAGTTTTAGTATTAAAACTTAAAATATAATTTAATATTTTCAATTAAATTTGTCACATAAACTGTGATCCCACTAGTAATAATCATGACAAAATAAGAAAACTAATTTTTTTTTAAATAAAAATCTTTATGCCACAGCACCATCTAATACCATAACATTAGATTATTATGTACATATATATATATATATATACCCATTTTAAATCCTATATTTTTGTTGTGAAAATTATTCTAACAATATATATTTATAATACATTTAGTTTTGTGTATGAAACAAATGGTTATAGGTAGATGTGTACAAAAACCTGATAACTCGATCCAACATAGCCGATCCAACCCAAATCAACACAACCCATTGGAAAAACCGAATACTTGGGTCGGGTTCGGGTTGAATGATTTATAACCCTGTATCATCGGTCAGATATCAGGTTGGATGATATAAAATCCAGTAAACCCCACTCGACCCGACCTATATTCAAAATATAAAATAAAATTGAATTTCCCTAATTCTAATACCATTATAAAAACATTTATGTCCTTCCCCAACCCTTCTCTCCCAATTGACCAAGTCTCGACTGCCCCGCCCCCCCTCTTAGGTGACCTGACTCAGCACGGATGCCTCGTCCCTCCTTTTAGGCTCCATCCATTTCTTTATATTTCTCTACTGCTCTGCACGGTTGCACCGGTGAGGGGTTCAGCTCCAGTCAGCTCCCATCAAATTTATCTTACTGTTTGATCTTTGATTCAGTGTTGTTATTTTTTGGTCTTCGATTTTGTTGATTTCCAGTCAGCTCCAAAGCTTTTAGTCAGCTTAACTTTGATTTCTGCTTTCCTGGTACGCATCTCTCTTTCTCCAATCAGCTCCACAGTTTTTTGATTTAACATTTCCTTTGTTTTCGAGTTTTATTGTTACTCTTTCTTCTTTATCTGCTGCATAATTTAGCCACCTAGGTACATTTTTTTTTTGGTCTCATATATACTGATAGTGAATGAGCATTGCTTTGATTTCGATACAGTTTTTTGTTTATCTCCTATTGACTTATGTGCATCATGCTTTCCTACTGACTTATGTGCATCAACTTTCGGGGTGAACATTGCTTTTGGTTATTTTGAAGTATTATGTTTTTTGTATGCTCATTTTTCTTATTGATTTTTTTCTTTTTTCTAAAAATAAATAAATGAGAAAACCTTACTGGTATGCTAGCTTGTTTACTTATAGATTCACATTCTTCGTAATTGATTACAAGTTTGTTTATAGAGAGCTTCAAAAATTACACAACCAAGCTCCAAGTAGCAAGGGAATTAAAAGAAAAAAAGCAGCTAGAAAGAGACTGGTTAAAAATTGACATTGTATAAATCTAAGAGCATTTCCAATGAGCTCTTTAAAAGCTTCATATTTTTTATTTTAAATAGCTACATTTCTTTTTCACAGCTTTAATGAACTCTTCAAAATAAAAAAATAAAAATAAAGATTGACTCTTGAAATTTAGAGAGCCAAACCCTAGCCGCCTCACAATCGCTCTAATTTTCTCTATTTCTAAATAAACCCTAGAGAATTACATATTGAATACAAATGAGATAATAAATATTACTATAGAGACGAAAACATGAAATGCTAGAGGAGAAACCACGTGACAAAGATCAGAAGGCAAGAATCAACGCAGNAGAGAGCCAAACCCTAGCCGCCTCACAATCGCTCTAATTTTCTCTATTTCTAAATAAACCCTAGAGAATTACATATTGAATACAAATGAGAGAATAAATATTACTATAGAGACGAAAACATGAAATGCTAGAGGAGAAACCACGTGACAAAGATCAGAAGGCAAGAATCAACGCAGAAGACTAACCATCATAGCTAGAGTGACATCGTTATACTAAATGAGTAACCAAAAATGTAAACGTCACCGTTTAAAAGCCTGCACAAAAAACTTAAAAAGCCAACTGAATAAAATAAAATTTATTGAGAATTAATTCTAACATATTGTTATACACTTATAAAGTTAATTAGGATTCTATAGGAAATACTTGGGGAGTCTTATGATTTTTTAAATGCATCAAGGTCGACATAAAGTGAGGGCTTTTTTATTTTTTATTTTTTTGGGGTTAAAAGTGTGCTTTTAAAAATGTTCGGAAAACTAGTACATTAAACTTTAAAGAAAGCGCTTTATTAATTCTAACACACTTTAACTATTATTCATAATAAATAAATAAATAAATAAGCAAAAACTCTAACTGTTTATAAAACAATAAAATAAAATAAAATAAATCTAGATTATTTAGTACAATAAATCTATCTCTCAATACAAAACTATGACAATTTCACCAAAAAAAATACAAAACTATGACAAAACGAAAAATAAAAAATCAAAGGAAGATTCTTTAAAATTCTGTGGACGCCGAGAGTTTTGTTGCGGCTCCTTACTCCGATGTGAATGGATATACTTTGGTGAACTATAAAAAAGAAAAGAAAAATTCACACTTATTTATTAAACCATGGTTTTAATCTTTGACATCGATATATGAAAGAAAAAGTCAGCTAAATTTTTTTTGGTAAAAAAAAAAAAAAAGTCAGCTAAATGTGTCATCGACACGCAGCCTATAAAATATATCATTTCTTAAAAACAAAACTGGGACCCACTATCCACTGTTCATCTTTCTCTCTCTAAAAAACTTCATCTCTCTAAGCCCCCATTTTTATTTAAAGGGTCCAGTAGTTCAGCTGTCTCTTCCATCATTCATAACCGAAACAGAAAATTAGGATCATCCTCTCCTTTTTCAATACTTTTTGGTTACCCAATATTCTCTATTTTGTTGGGTTTTCTTTCTTTTTTTCGAATTTATGAGATTTGTGCTTTAATTTAGTTGTTTAAAGCTTCAAAGATTTTGCTTAACACAAAAATGGTGGCTTTGGTACCTCCTCAAGAAAACATGGTTGCTTTGGTTTCTCGCACAGGAAGGCATTTACAGAGGTACTGCAAAGGTCGTCGCCAAGTTGTTGGGTACGTCTCTTTGTTTCTCTCTATATTCTGTGTTTTTTTATTTGGGAATTTTAGAAGCATAATTTTTGAATTTTTTCTTTCTTTCATAGTGGAGCTCGTGAAAACAGAGTAATGTTTATGTGATACATGGAGAAATTATCCCTTATTTCTTTTGCAGCTTTTTATAGTTCACAAAGATTATATTTTGATGGCTTTTTTGACTAAAAAAAATGAAAATTCTGTTATCTTGAATACCAATTTGTTCAATAAAAAACTGAGCTTTTGCTTTTAAATTTTGAAAGAACTGATTTTTAAGTACGATAAAGATATAAATCTTTGATACTAACTATAGCTTCTTCTTCTTCTTTTTTTGATTTTCCTATGAAGCAAACTGGTTTGGATTATAGATAAGCCTTGAGAGATTTACCAGAAAAAAGAAAAGAAAAGATAAGCCTTGAGAGAGAATGTTTTTTAGATGAAATATTCTGATCTCTAATTCCGAGTTTGAATGGGAAAAAAGAAAATGAATAATGTTTTGGTGTGAGTATTAATGAATTTCTCCTTTTTATACCGACTTTGCAGATGTATACCTTATAAATACAATGCAGGAGCAATAGAAGTTCTTGTCATTAGCTCACAGAAAGGCAAAGGCATGCTCTTTCCCAAGGTACACAACTAATTTTCTTAATCAAGTGAAATTTAATTCTCAAATTTTTTTAATTATTTTTTAGTTTATAACATAATGTAAATCAATCCCCAATATTTCAACTTATTTAAAGCTTATAATTAAACAGGGAGGTTGGGAAAATGATGAATCCAAGGAAGAGGCAGCTATAAGGGAGACAATTGAAGAAGCAGGGGTTAAAGGAGTTGTTGAGGTTGGCTTTCTCTTCTCCACTTATTTTGTCCAAACATTTAAAAAAAAAAAAAACAAATATTCTATTGACCCTTTTAAAAAAAATAAGTAAGCTCTTTTTATTTTTATTTTATTATAATATGATATAATATTAGATAAGTGAAATCCTTCTAATTGATCACTACAACCAATATTATAATTTTAAAATATTATTAATTTATCAATTATTAATATACTGATTTATATAACTAAATATTAAAATTTAATTAATAAATTTGATATTTATAACATTGCGCATATTAATTTTATTAATGCTGTGAAATTCATTTTGCAGCGTCAGTTGGGTAAATGGAGTTTCAAGAGCAAAACGCACGATACATTTTACGATGGATATATGTTTCCTCTACTTGTTCAAGAACAATATGAATTGTGGCCGGAGAAAAATCTCCGTCAACGGAAATGGGTATGCCATTAATATTGATTCTAAACTTCATAGTGTAGAATTTAATTTGTTGATAATCTTATTAAGAAATTGCTGATTAATGATGGATGATGTTTTTTTTTTTTGGTAAAATATACAGATGAGTGTTGGAGAAGCAAGAGAAGTATGTCAGCATTGGTGGATGAAAGAAGCTTTAGATAGATTGGTTAAACGTCTTGCATCTCGACCACAACATGTTGAACAAGAAGTGGGTCCATGTTTGTTAAGCTAAAAAAACAAGGGAAATGAAAAATGACATGTAAATAGATGGAAAATTTAGGAAATTGTTCTTAATTTCCTCTTTTGAGAAAAAAAAAAAAAAAAAAAAAAGGTCCCAAGATAGATTTGGATCCAAACAAACAAGAAGAGAAGGGGTAAGAGAGAAATTGGAATTTCAGTTTCTTGTTTTGTTTTGCTAATGGAATTCCAATGCCGGAACTTGTTGCTGATAAGAGTTTCGAAAAAATTGAAACAAAAGAAAAAAAAAAATTGGAGAACAAATTTTTTTGTGGAATAATAACATAAGTTGAACTTGAATCCTTTTGGATTTAAGAATGAAAGAGGGAGGTTCCGGAAGTGTCAAAATCAAAGCAGTAAAAAGATGTTGGAAATTTTGTAGATATTGTGGTTTTGATTGCCTCATTAATGAGACATAACAAGGACTTCTTCCAAACAAAGCAATTGATTTTGACAAGGATGGCTGTAATATTTTCCAGTTTTTTTTTTTTTTTTTTTCAGAAGACTTGTCTTAATCAATCCGTTAGTAATTATAGCTCCAATTTTATCTTCTTCTTCTTCTTCTTCTTTTCCTTTTTTTTTTCTTTTATTGTTTGCTTGTCTTATTTTGTTGCTGTGCCAAAGATTTGGACCCGAGGTTGGGGAAAAAAAAAAGAAACAAGGAGAGAAGAGCAAAGGTAATGCATCATTTCGGATACTTGGTTGAATTTAAAATAGTCACGTAATTCAGTACAATCCAACATTACAAACAAGCGTTTGAAGTATATATAATTGATTGGACTAGCTCTATTAGCATGAGCATTATTTCTCCATATAATTACACAAATGAAACAGATCAAGTCAAAAGATAAACTGAATTATGCTGCAACTTTATATGAGAGACCACAACTCCATTTAAAGGAATGCACACTTTAAACAAACACAAAATGAAATACTTGCATATTTCGATTTAAAAAGCGATTATACATTTCCTTCATATTTTTATGTTCTGTTTTAAAAAAAATAAAAAATTGTAATGTATTTCAGATTTTTTTTTTTTTTTTTTAAGGATTTTAAGTTTAATTTGTCTAAATATTCCTATATTTTTTCGAAGACTCTTTGTTAAATAGGCAAATTGTATTTGATAAAGGCATTTTACAAATCATATTGTTGGCCATTAAATGAAGGGAATCATATTGTAGGCAACAGATGTTTCCTTGAGACTCCAATTTCCTCTGATCCAAATTCTGAACTTAAATGACAGCTCATGGGCTTCTCATGGATCCACAAACACCCAAACAAAAATAGATGGGCTTCTGTCGATCTCTCTCTTTGTTCTAATCACAGCCCAATGTCATCGATTCCATTAAAAGTGAAACCTGAACAAATTTGTAGGAAAACCACACCTAGTATTTGGAGTTAATCCAGATACTAAAGTTAAAATTTCATATTTGCTATAGATTATGTTTTAATGTGGAAGCTAAAAGTGAGATTAAGACTTTAAAAGCAACTTCATTAGCACCGTCGAAAAAGATTCAATAGGCCAATAAATCGTTACAAATTATATTAAAGTCATTGCTAGTAAATGTAAACTGCATGTGACTCGATCTTTCAGGCAATAGAGCTTCTACTTACACGACCAATTGTTTTCGGTACTGAAACCCCAATACTAATTCACCATATAATATTCTTCATAGCTTTTTGATATTCACAAATTTTTTTTAACTGTGGGACAATAATTTGATATATATATATATATATATTAATATATATACATATGTAATCATTGTAGATGGTAGATGTGGGCAGTAGACGAAGACTTTTTTCAAAAAATGTATGGGAGAAAATTGACAACAAAAATGGTGAGGTGTAGTGGTGGCACGTAGAGAGGAAGACAAATTTCAATAAACTTAATAGGACATTACTGACTGTGACATTCTTCTGTTCCATCTTCTTCTATGTTTTGTTTTATGAGAAATTTTGTATGCAAATTGCAGCTTGTGAACTTGGTCCTGGCCTCCTCAACTTTATAGAGAGAGAGAGAGAGAGAGAGAGAGAGAGAGAGGGTAAGTACCAATATAAGAAACAAATGAAATTAATCCATGGCACACAATGAGATTATGAGAGTGGAGACCATTATTTGTGTTTTGTTATGGAGTGGGCATATATAGCTTTAAATTCTCACTGACCCATCTTGTTTTCTGCATGTGCAGTCCTATACCTAGCTACCTACCTCATGAAGAAGGCGCTAATTATCCTACTCCTAATTCAAAAGATAATCACATTCTATTTTAATTTTCTAATAAGTTGACAAATTAACTATAGATTGTTGAGTACTAGGTCTACAAATTGAATTGAAAAATAGAAAAATAAATAGTAGTAATAATATTGGTTGATTAACATTAACAGTGTCTTTTATCTCAACCTTTGGAGACCGTTCAACGGCAAAACTATTGTTTTTTAACATGCAAAAATTTTGAATTTGAATTTTCCGTACCTAATGATTGATTAAAAGGAAATAAATAAATAAATAAAACTCCTTACTTTTTATCTTTAAAAGTACACACGGAGTTTTTTACTCTTCAGGGAAAGTGGTAAAAAACAAAAAAAACATGCATGGATGGTGAATCGTCTTTTTAGCCAAACTGATGTAAGGCTACTGTTCCTTTTTTATTATTTTTTGGGTGAATTGCTATTGAGTTTTGGTGATTGAAAGAAAAGAGGCATATATGTATAAATCCAACCCAAACAAAGCAAGAGTATTAATAGCTGGGGATTGCATTTCTTCCTGTGTCTCTGTCTAAAGTAGGATAAGAATTGCAATGGGCATCGCTGTATTTTTATGTCTTCCACTTGATAAAGACGTCTCTCTGCATATATAATACAAAGATTTTAATGAAAATAATTCCCAAAAGCTAGCTAATTGATTGATTAATTACAATCTTATCTCTTCTTAAATTAACTGAAAAAATGTATTTCTACTGGGACAACCAAATAATAACGTCTACATGTCTCCATATGTGAAATTTTAAATTGTAAAAAAAAAAACCTGCAAAAAAGGTTAAAAAAAAAAGTTTAATTAATTATACTGAAGCTAAGGCAAAAATTTTGGAATGCTAAATTGCGACTCTGTTAACAATAAAAAATAAAAATTGATTGTTAATTTAACAGGTTTTTTTCTCTGCGGGAATAAAAATGTGGAATAGAGTGGTATGAATTTTTTTTTAATACTTTAATAAATTTTACACGTCTGTCATTTAATAAATAAATTTTAATATTTTATAATATTTGGAGCATTAATCTTAATTTTAACTTGTTAGTACACAGTCATTTTTATCAACTTTTACCTATTACTTTTTTTATTTTAATTCGTACTTTATATTTAATAAAATAAGTAACTAAACAGCTCTACATTAAAACACAACACAATTAATCCTATATCAAAACCATTGCTTTCTCATCCAAAAGGTCGTGAACAAATCCTCCCATCCTTATAATGTATAAAAAAAATGTAAATCGTTGAGAATTTCAACCTTTCTAGTTTAATTTAAAGAAGATTTTTAATCTTTAGACGTGTAATTATTATTAAGGAATATTCAAAACATAGTATTGCTATTATTTGTGGAATTATATCTCTTTTCGATGGGACCCAATGCTAATATTGCAGCTGATATGGCTTTGCTAAAACTATGATTTAATTTCTTACGTGCTCGATCATTCCCATAAAACCATCTCTAAGCTTTAAAAAAATTAAATTAAAACAAAGAATAAAACCATGACGGTTTTTTTTCTTTTGATGAATTATAAAACCATGTTTAGTAGTCTTATTAAGCTCCCAAGTTAATGTTGATAGACATTTTTCCTTTCACTTCCACAAAACTCTCTCTCTCTCTCTCTCTCTCTCTACAAATTTCAAACATGGTGGAAAGAAGAAGACTACTCTCTCTCCTCCTCCTCCTCACATTCCTCCTCTCTCTCTCTCCTCAAGCTCTCTCATCTTCCCCCACAGACTCATTCATCTTTGGTGGGTGCACGCAGCAAAAATACACCCCGAACTCACCCTACGAAGCCAACCTCAACTCGCTCATAACCTCCCTGGTCAACTCAGCCACCTACTCGTCCTACAACAACTTCTCCATCTTCGGGTCCACCTCGCAGGACACCGTCCACGGCCTCTACCAGTGCCGGGGCGACCTATCCATGCCCGACTGCGCCACGTGCGTCTCACGTGCGGTGAGCCAGGTGGGCGTGCTGTGCTCTCAGACCTGTGGGGGTGCGGTGCAGCTCCAAGGGTGCTACGTCAAGTACGATAACACTACCTTCCTTGGGGTGGAGGATAAGACGGTGGCGATGAAGAAATGTGGACCGTCGGTTGGGTATGATTCTGATGGGATGAGCAAGAGGGATGCGGTTTTGGCCGCTCTGATGGGATCCGCTGGGCCATATAGGGTTGGTGGGTCCGGGAATGTTCAGGGGCTGGCCCAGTGTGTGGGGGATTTGAGTTTAGGGGAGTGTCAGGATTGTTTCGGGGAAGCGATCGGACGGCTCAAAACGGATTGTGGGACCGCCAATTATGGGGATATGTTCTTGGCCAAGTGTTATGCGAGGTATTCTACAAGTGGGCCTCATTTTTATAACAACGCCCATAGTGGTAAGTTTTTTTTTTATTCAAAACTTTTCTTGCTCAAATTTTATTTTGTATTTGAAAAAATTTGCGTAGATCTATGTAGCTTTGTTTGTTTATTTTTTTTTCAATCTCTAATTTTTTTTAACATAATTAATTAGTTATGGAAATGGGGTTTGTAAAAATTATCAGTACTTTTCATATTAAAAAATTGTATCTTATTTTGTAACTTTTTTATAGATATAATTTAGTTGAATTAATGGCAGATAAATCAAGCAATGATGGTGAGAAGACATTTGCAATTATCATTGGATTACTAGCAGGAGTTGCCCTCCTCATCATCTTTCTCACCTTCATCAGAAAGGTGTTTGAGGGAAATGGTAAAATCTTTAATTAATTTGTCCAACTTTCTTTTCATTAATCTTTACATAGCTATAAAAAAAATCACATAGAGGGCCTTGATTGTTAAGAAATATTAGATTGGACTATTTTATTTATGATTAAATTAAATTTAAAATTGTCCACTTTAATGCAACAAACATACCTAAATAGATTGGATGACTTAATATGATACTTTTGAATTTTACTCTTCATGCAGGTAAATAGATTACAAGTTTATTGTCAAGGTCGCTTCCACTCCATTCAATATCAACCTCCTCAAGTTTCTTGCTTTTGGTGGTTCTGTTTTCTTCCTTTTATTTTTATTTATTAATTATTCAAACTTTCCTCTCCCTCTTTCTCTTTCCTTTTGCTTCGATTTTTTTTTTTTTATTTCTCTCCTAAAAGGAGGTTTAAAAGAAAAGATGGAAAGAAGTAGTGCGATGGGTCATCTTCCCAAAAACAAAGTTGTAAAGAGAAAAAAGGGAGAAGAAAGATTCCAAATCTTCTCTACTTAACAAAAGGTGTATTGTCTCTGATGTTAAAATTAAAAATGGCACAATTTTTCTTTTTTGTAAAGACCATGAAGATTATGTTTTCTTGTGTTATTGTAGTCTTGGTTTTTTTCTCTTTTGACCTTTCTGACCAATAATTCATTAACCATAGTGCCTCATGAATGAATGAAGAAAGATAATTTACAATTTAAAAAGCATAAATATTTTTTTTGGTAAAAAAACATAAATAAATAAAGAAGAAGAAGAAACTACTACTTACTAAATCTATCACACGTACACAAGAGGAATCATGGCGTTGGATAAAATGTTGAAATTTTTTAATACAATAATAATGGTCCATATATGAAAAACAGTCTTCCATCTTTTAGAAACATAAAAGTGAACATATATTATTGCCTGGTCCATTTTAGTATCTCGTGGCCAGTAATTTGAGCAAAATTTCAGTGCTCTCAGAATTTGGTACTCTCACTCATATCATATGAGACTAATTACTTGTGTTTTAGAAGTAAGTACCAAACTCCAGGAGTACTTGCATTTTTTCGCATTATTACAACACATGACATAATTGTATAAATTTTCTTCAATTTAAATTTCATGAAAATTCAATAGAATGATAATAGGATAAAACTTAAAAGCAGAAAGAGACTTTTCCTGGTACGTTACTTTCCCTTACAGTCCAAGATGATGATGGTAGTAATTAAGCAACTACTTGCACAGTTGCACATCTCGAAGAACCATGTACTAAGAGATATGTGGAGTATGAATGATATCCTAAAAGGCCAAAATATGATGAAAAATAAGTGATGGCACTCAGGATCATTAGATTTGTGGGAGACTAAAGCTAAAACCATCTCTCTATGGAGATGATTTTTGTTGATGGAGCCAAAGGAAATTTCTGATTTTATAAAATGAAATAAAAAGAATTAATTGTATTTTCTTACTAGTTTGGTCAGATTGTATATTGAATCTTAAAATTTATAACCTTTTTTCATTTGGCTTTAAATTTACAATTTGTTTCATCCCTAGATTTTGTCTTTTCAAATTGACTAAAATAAAGTTTTAAAATTAAAAGAATTGACTAGTTTTTCTATCAATCAATTACCTTTTTCTTTTTCTTTTTTATCTTGTTTGTAAATTGAGAAATTTTTTTTTCTTAATTTTTAAACTTTCAGTCAATCACTTTGGATATTGGACTAATGCAAAATAAATTGAGTGTTCATTATGGAATATTTTAATTCAAATACCCAATATGCAACCTGATTAAAATAAAATAAAAATATTAAAATGCAATTAACTCTAATATTTATAATGTAAGTACTAATGGTCGCTACATTTCATTTAGATTTTTTAAATTTAAATTCAAACAACAATTATCAATTAATGCATTTAATAGCCAANTATATATATATATATATACACATATATATTAAGCTTCTTACTATGAGAAAATAATTTTTAGCTACAATTTTTTTTTTTAAATGAATATTTAGCTACAATTGGGGTGTTAAATCTTTACATTGAACAAAAAATAAAAAAAAAATATATATAACACCTTCAGTGGTAAATCTAAATCAATGACGAATTCCACCACTCATGATCCAACAATTGCATGTAGTAGATGTTCGATCGCTGTGCCCGCCTGCATAGATCATGATAATGCGCTGCACCAACATTTGCTGCTTTTTAAGGAAGAGAAGCTTTAAAAATTTTCATTACAGCTATTTTTATGTAACCTTTTGCCTTTTAAATTACTTACTTTTTGTGTGATTTGAGGAATTTAGATTTCCAACTCTCTGCTTTAACTTTTTTTTAACTTCTTTTTCGACAATTGAAACCGCTTTTTATTTTTTAAAATGTTTTTGGCGCTGACATTCTAGACGTTATACGAAGTATGACATACATAAAAATATTATTAATATTTTATATATCAAATTAATCATAAAATATAAGTGAAAATCACAGATTTTTTAATAATATTATTGATAACTATATATAGATGACTACATTTACAAAACACACACACATATATATGACTACTTTAGTCCCTAGCAAACCTTTTTTTTTGGTAAAATAATTTTACATTAAGCGCAAAAGGCCTCTAGCTAGCAAACTTTATAACTACAACTAGATGCAACTTGTAATTATTAAATTATTATTTATTCTACTAGCTGAAGTTATGTTTACCTGTGT